>CAJNDT010005857.1:0-209637 GCA_905221615.1 Symbiodinium sp. CCMP2592
TCTATAATTCAAGTGAATAATCCCCAAATCTAGCTATTATCAAAGATCTATTTATTAAGAAATAGAAAAAAAGGTTCATTTTCAATATCGAGATTTAAAAATGTATTTCTACCAGCATTTGATATTTCTTTTCAAAGAGCAAAATTGTTAGATATCAATATTCTCTTCCGTATTCGCGAGTAGATATTTTATCGAACCCAATTATCGCCGGCTATCGAATTAAAGAACCATTCATATAAATTAAATAGTTGCTTGCAGCTCTCTATCACTTATGGCACGAAAAAGGAAAAAGATAATATCAATTCATAACCCGAAGGGGGGAAATATGGGAAAAACTTGATATGGTACAGACATGTAATCGTTGTGCTTACCACATTTCTCAAATTGTACCTCTGTGTCCCGTGTCGCCCTCCATGGCTTCGGCAGGCTTCACGGCTCACAACCTGAGCTATGGGGCTTCCCTTCAACCCTAAACCCTAAAATGGCTTGGGTTCAGGATTTGGGGTTTGGTGCTGCAGGCATTAAGGGCAATCAGAAAACTCGCCTCTAATATTCGGGGTCTCGCGTCTTGTATGCAGCGCGATGATGCCGCAGGTGCGTCCCTTCTCTCAGAACTAAATGAATTCGGAAGGCATGTCTAGTACTAGATAAAGTTGACAAAGTGTCTCAACTCGTCCGGAATGAGGACCATAGTCTCAGAAGCCAGGAACGGAATGGGCAGAGACCAAGATGCCGACGAAGAATCCACATGTAAATCTAGATGGTTGCGGCCAGGCGGCACTCTCCTGTCGGAAAGAAGGCCCTTGATATAGTAGACCTGCTCATGTGGGGACCCGGTGTCTAGGGATCCAGAACAGATATGGGAGGGACGCTGCAAAGCCATCGACGGCAATGCGAGTCAGTGTTTGGACGACCATGCTCAGCACTCCGGCTTTTGGCTCGGCCGCTTATCAACCTCCTCCTGCTAGTGGCCAGCGGCTAGGAAAGTGGTACGTTGGAGGGGTGAAGAGCAGCTGTTGATGGTGTGTGCAAAGTGCACAGAACACTGTGCAAACGCTTGTGCTAGTCGTAAACACTCTTCTGGCTACGATGACATGATGATGATGATGACGATGCTTGCTGACTATCTGATGTGCACGTCAAAGCTGCTACTCCTTCTGCTGCTGCTACTACTACTACTACCACTACTACTGCTACTGCTACTACTACGTCTACTACTACTACTACTACTACCACCACCGCTACTGCTACTGCTACTTCTACAACAACAGCTACTACAACTACTACTCCTCCCCTTACTTCTTACTACCTCCTCCTCCTGCTGCTGCTGTTGCTGCTGCCACAACTATAGCTACAACAGCAACACTGCTAATGCTACTGCAACTCCTACTCCTACTCTGACTCCTACCCCTACTCCCACTCCTACTACTCCTACCACCACCACCACCACCGCCGCCGCCGCCGCCGCCGCCAGCACCACCCACCACCACTACTACTACTCCCCCTACAAATTGCGACCGCGACTGCTACTGCTACAGCTGCTGCTGCCGGTACTGCTCTACTGCTACTACTGCTACGACACCGACGACGACAACAATTGTTTTTGACCAATCTGTTGTTGCTGTGCTACTACTGCAATCGTGATTCTGCCTCTGCTGCTTCTGGCAGCGTTGCTTCAAATCAGTCTTCATCCGGCTGTGCTCGAGACTTTTGGAACAAACTAGTACTTGTGGCTCTGGATCCCAAACCGGAATTCCGACACCGACAGATTTAGATGCCTGGAAGCCAGACACACCAATGAGTATCAGGAACTCGACAACGCAGAAAGACAGCCTCAGGTCTCGTCCCGGTCACGTCTTGACCATCAGCCATGAATATGAGTCGGATTTCCTATGCCGCATGCCGTGAAGCTGTGCTCGTCATAACCCGAAGCTGCACATGACGCACAATATCCAATTCAGGCATTCGGAAGGACAAGAATAGAGACTTGAAGCTGCGGTAAGCACCGGGAGAGGGGATGAGGGGATGTTTTGAGTACTCTACTTGAGTTTCTTGCTATTCTCTCTTGCTACCGTGGGTTCACGTACATTTGATACAGGCCAGGGTCCGGGACCTCTGGTCATGCTGCTTCTGCAGCATGGACTCGAAACCAAGACTCATGAACCTCTGTCTGCAAGGCTGGCGGCACACGCGTGTGGATGTTCTCGACTGCCTGTCAATGAGGGGAGGGGGGGTTTAGCGAAGGACATGAAGTCTCCACAGATGGGTTTTGATTCACGACCCAGCATCTTCTTCTACAATCTCTCTACACCACGAGCTCCTAACTCCAAACTCGAATTCAGGCCCTGCAGATGGCAACATGGTCAGGGATTGCGAAAGTGCGGGACCGCGTTCCTGCTCTCCAGGTCGGGGAGCAGGGCTGAGGAGTAGTGCTATGTCTTTATCAACCCTTCTGCTTCCCGGCCTTCATGTGCGACTTCTGCCGGATCCTGAAATCAACGTTGCAGTCGAGTTTTGGTGGATAACACTGCAGTTTGCAAAGTTTTAGGGTCTTTGGGTTTAGGGTTCAACTTGAGCTCTTGATCTTTCGCCTTCCCCACGGGCACAGTCCAGCCCCCAAACCCCAAGCATCGTAACCGCAAAGCTCGCTCAACTGCGGCCAAGGGGGCCAGAGGTAAGTCGACTCTGTCTGGATGTCGACGAGGGTCTTCTCTATGGATTTGACATGATCCTGGCGTAACTCTGCCAGTTCCCGTAGACCCTAAAGCTCAGCCAGGAAGTGGAAAACAAAGGGGCACATTGCAAAGACGGTGCTCCCCTCAAAAACCCTCAAGCTCCTCCATGGTCGTCAGATGCTGTGGCTGTAGATGCGTCTCGTTCCCCTTGCCCACAGCGAAGGTCACCATCTTCTCCTCCAGAACGGATCCAGGTTTGAGGCAGTGGGATGTAACCACCTTTTCCCATGCATGTGCGCGACGCACGACCCTTCGGGTCGGATCAGTAGAAGATGCCTGCAAGGAATGTTGTCCGTACAGCTTTAGAACAGGCCGGCAACACGTGCACAGCACTATTATTATTTAGGGTGATACTAGAACCTAAAACTCTACAATAGAACACGGCAGGAAGCTCCTCCATCCATCTGTGGTTGCTGACCTGAGGATGGGAATGTCTCACAAAGCCAAGAGCGAGGGTAGGGAGTGAGTGTTGCAGAAGCCAGAGGACCCCCTACCCTACGAAGCAACATGTACTGACACTTAAACTGCAAATCCTCGATCTGGGACAAGTGCCTGGTACCTCTAATTTACATCAGATACGCCCTGAGCCCACCTTCATCACTTAAATACAGGCTCAGGGTCTCGGATTTCAGGGCATCCTGGTCTGTGCAGAGTTTTTGTTTTTGGGGCTGGGATTTCAACGTAGAGGTTTAGGACATAAACCCAACTTCACCTTCGAAAGAATGCAACTCAACTTGAGGAGACGGAAGTCGGAAGTTCTCGCAGAGTGAAAAGTGTCCGGTCATGTAAGATATTCCTATAAAGCCTGGCGACGCAGTAAGTCTGTAAGGTCTTGGTGCCGGGCGATGAAGGTATAGGTGCCGCTCTTCTTCGCCATGAAGTGAAACAAGCCCTCGGCCTGCCGTCTAGGCTCACAGTGCATGAAAAGCACTTCACATGCAGTATGGATGGCCCCCTCCGACAGCACGGGGTCTTCTCGCTTCCAGCTTCAACGTGTTTCCCCGTTTGGTTCCCCCCAAAGCGCACCTGATCTTTCTTCTCCTCAGGTGGCTTCGGAAACACGGAGCGTGGACGCGAGATTTTTTGGAGGTCACTTCCCTGGGCCGTTTTATTTGCTCAAGGCAGAGTCCAGAGCAGTTAAAGAACCTTCAACCGGAAGTTCCACGGCTCCAAACTCTGGAGCCGACCCCCCCCTCATGCTCTAAGATCTTTACCAGCTTGAGACTGCCAAGGCTCGAAGATGACGTTGCCCTTGGGGTCCGTGATGCTGAACCTTGCAAGCACATGTTGAATCCGGAGCGCGGCAGCTTGTAGGAAGGGATCAAAGTCCTGGGAGCTTCAGCCTGCGGCTGAAGCTCAAAGCTCTGTCTTTCGGGTAGCTTTCGGGGGGATGAACTTGGAGGTTTAGGGTTGCGGGACGTGTGTTGGGGTGTTAGAACCTCACCGGTAAGGAATGGTAGTATGATCTATGCAACGTGGGTATCTTCTATGCGTAGCCAGACTACCTCCAACCTACAACTACAAGCATCTCCCAATGTATTTACAGAAGTTGGCAGCTTGAAGCTTAACCAAGAGCTGGCCGGAATTTCCTGGATGACATGGCAATGCTTCGAAGGACTACCGAATACAAGTGCCAATCTAAGTACTCCTGAAGACGTCTTGAACCACAGTGAAAGTCACCACACACCAGCGTCTGAGCGCTCCACTCTACTGTGGAGGTCTCCTCGTAGGGCGGAGGGCAAGGTTGGGTTTAGTTTGGTTCATACTCCAAGCCTGTTCGCCGCGATTGCAACCACCGTCAGAGCTCTTCATACCAGCATCATCAGCATCATCATCAGCAGCGTCGTCATCTTCATCTACGTAATCAGCACCGTCACCATGACTTAAACTAAACAGTAGTCATAACCGCCGTGCTCGCCATCAATGTCATAATCGACAACTTTCGCCATTATCATCGCCAACAGCATCGCCATCGTATTGATACGACGAGGAGACCTATTAATGCAGAGCCTCAGGAGCATCTGGACTCATGTCAACACCAAAAAGATCCAATTACATGCAAGCTTGCAGTGGCCAGGAAGATTCGTTTGTCTGTGTCAAGGGCCTTGTCATACCTATCCTGCAAATTTCTGTGCAGCAGCCGGAAGCCGACAAGCCACCCGAATGTCGAACTGCTTAGACATGCCTACTACTTGTTGGGGTTGCAGATACGACAGATGCAGTCGCCCCTAGCGATCCTCCGATGCGGAGGCGAAGAAGCCGCCGCGGATGAGGACCGGTGGGGAGTTCTCCGGGATGTCCTTCATGCCAGATCACCAGTGCTGCACCAGGTCGATGCACCACTATGGACCAAATTGGATGATATGCCTTGTATTCCAAGAGATGCTACACTCTCCATTGCCACTCCAATCTTCCAGTTGGGGCCTCAAGCGCGAACCTCTCAGCCTCCAACCCTTAACCGAAGGCTAGATGCTAAACTGCAGCCAGGACGAAAGCCTAAGCACTCCCGATCGCTGAACTGCGTGTCTCCGAGCCTAAGCTCGTCATCTCTAAGCCCTCCACTCCGAGGTCTTAATCGAAGTCCATCGCAACTGAGAATATGGCAGGCAGGCCGAACTTTGTTTTTTGGGGAGTGGAGGGCGGCTGTTTTGGGGTCTCTACGGCCGGCAGAAATTAGGGCGGCGGCTTCCATTGGGATCATGGCAACACAATACATAATGAACATACTGCAACGAAATCATACTACAGCAATGAACATGCGGTATAACCCCGAACGCCGCCCTCCGCTCTAAGGTTGGCCTCACCCCAACCACCCCTGAATTGTCAACCCTCATTTCAAAGTCAGAAGCCCGCAATCGCACCCCTTGATTAAACCTTATCGCGAATCAAAACTAAAGGCTAGACCCCCAACCTCGGAGGCCTAGACCCTGAAAACCATTGCAATAGCAAAGAGAGACCCTTGTGAAACACTGATGTTTCAACCCATGCAAACAAAAACAATTCAGAACCCTGGTGAACCGCCATCTTATCCCTATTAAAGTATCAAAGCTGATTCGCAACCCCGGCTCGGGGCCTCATAAAAGAACTCATCGCTCCGGCCCGGCAGTGGGAATGTCAGGAGGAGCTCTGGGGTAAAGCCCTGACTGCAAGATCTGGGTTTTGGGTTTGAGGGTCTGCCCTTTTGCGTTTCTTTTCCAAAGCGGCTTAGGATGTCGTAAGGGTTTGGGTCTTGCAATTAATGCTAGTGTTGTGGCTTGAAGCATGACCTGGGACGCTTACAGCCCCACCCAAGGTCCCTAAGTTGGGGTGCTTCAGATCAACATCTGGGCCATCTGGGAGCTCTGGGAGCATTCTGACTGCACAACGGGGAGGGCGTTTGGGGTTTGATCTCCTGAGGTTAGGTGGAAGGGCCCCAAGTGACAGCGAACACAATTTGCAAATCTGGATCCGACCCGGATAAGTCTTATTCCCCTGTTCCTCTTTGGGTTCATGGGGCTTCGAAGGAGAAGACTTGAACAAGAGACACCGAAGCCGCTTTGGATTCATGCCTGAGGCTTCGCGTTGTCCTGAAACTAGAGACTGGGACAAACGCCCTTCGGGCTTAGCGACAACACAGAGCCCTAAACTCCAATCCGAACTTTCCACGGCCTTATGCAGTGGCCCATGCAGTTCTACTCGCTTTGTAGATTGAGGGCTTCAGGATTGAAAGGCTTTAAGGGTCATAGGAGGCCACCCGCCAAGGAGCCTCCATGTGCTTGTCCCACTCTTCCACGAGGCCTCCTCCGGCCTCCTTGGCCCAGATTCTTCTTGGGGATACGCTGTCGGATCTCTTGAGATAAAGCCATCCGAAGTTGTCCCAAATTCTTGCGGAACCACCTCTGCGCAATGATTGACACAGAAGCGTGACATCCCAAATGTGGGGAATCTTTACAAGAAGATGTACGCCCAGATTGACGAACACCCAACTTGGGGCTGTTGCTTGCTCGAAAACCTGCTGGCACGATATGGCTAGTGCTTTTCGCCCAGGGCACGTCATCCTTCGCCGCCTGTTCGGAAGGATCGAGCTTAGAGCTTAGACGACACGGACCATTTTGGCACAGGATTGTGTGTAAGGGATCGGTAGGATGGCAAACAGGTTTCCAACCTGGAAGCTGAAATTCAAGACGAACCTTCATACTCAGAGCGTTCACGACTCGGGCGACAGTTTCTTCAGACCGCAGTGCTTTGTGTTGTCCGAGTTGTGACTCATGTCCTACACCAGAGCCCATGGAGGCAGGATCAAAATCACGGGCACTCCGAATGCAAAGCCGCACTCTGTACCAAGATCTACAGGTCGCTGAGCTGAATGTGCGGTGCTTACATGAACGGTCCTGAAACACGTTCGCCCTCTCACATCCTGGGGGGCCACGAAGGTCGTCTTATCTAACTGAATCGCTTCCCATCCCGAGTCCTTTGAGCTGAACAACGCTCAAGAAGACCTCAACTACACCTGCACCTCAGTAGACTTCAGACTCCAAACCCCTGGACCTTCTTTCCAAGACCCACTGCTACGGTCTCTGCTCCCAAGGCATATGGGGCCTGAAAGGTCACACTCGGGACTCAGACTTCCGCTTGAAGATACTGATAAAAATCCTACGTTCCCATGTAAAGACCCTAAAAAACAACAAAACATTCCGGAAGGAGGCCTCTAAGGCGTCCAGGGCATCATTGGAGGCACTTCCCGCCGGCAGCTCGAAATCCTGCAGCCAACAGAAGCTTGCAGAGTCGGAGATTTTTAGGTCTTTTATTCGGGGGTGGTTTAGGGTTCAGGGTCTAAGGCTTTAGGGAGCCTGTTCTTTAAAGGCATCCATCAGTCTTTCAGGAGCTCTAGGATGGTAGGTTAGGGCATTTAAGGCTGTAGGACTTTAAGGCACTTTAAGGATTGAAGGTTGCTGTGCTGTGCGCTGAGGCCTGCAATCTGAAACCAATGCCGAAGCTATGTCGGATCTCCAGTACAATCATCAATGCCGCAAAGCGAAAAAGGATGTACGGCAGCAGTTCATCACGTCATCCCGAGCAAACTTTTTACATCAAGGTCTGGAATCTGTCGCAGCATGAACCGCGCACGAGTCGTGAAAAGAAACTTGCCATCTGAGCATACAGCATACATGGCAGACAGAACGCTGCGGAATGATTACAAACCGGCGGATCACCTGTTGGGCATTTACACGGAGCATGAAACTAGTTGGCTGCAACCTCAACTCAGAGCTCAGTTCTCATGTCCTGTTCGACTCTCGCAACACCTGCAGGGTCTCCGGTGACAACGCCTCGACAACTGCGAAGACAGGGTGGGACCCATTGGGTTGCAGATCTTTTGCCTTTCAAAGTTTCTGAGTGGAACGACTGGGGCCCTCCAGCAATATAGGGCAAATATACGACATCTGGGTCATTGCAGGATTTGAGCTTTCGGCTTAGGCTTCCTTTTGCGTGCGAGCCTTTGCAGGCGATTGTCGTGGACTGAAGCTGGATATGTCGCAGATGCTCTGGCATAGCCTTGATAATTAGAATAGGGTCTTGGGGCCCTTGATACTACAGTTATAATAAGGAACCCCCAAAATAGTATAGGTAATTATTAAGGTCCCTGTATTAACTGGCTTGATCATGCCTACACGATTTCGCTGCAACGAGAACCTCTCTGAGCAACTTTTGACGAAGTCGTCCTGAAAGTTCTGTAGGCAAGACTTTGCGCTGCAGGACAACACTAAGTATCGAAGAAGGCCCTTTGCCCCCTGCCATAATAATTATGAATCATAAGTCACAAACCCTCAAGAACAGCACGAGCTCCCGACCACAAGGCAAGAGGAGCAGAAACGCCCGAAGCATTGCCATATCTCACCCAAAGCAGTCCTTGCTTAGACTCTTCGAGATCTACAGCTTTCGAAGCTACGCCAAAACTCCATGATCTCTGCACGCTTGAAAGACCGAGTGTTTGGAAGACGAGGCATCCCCCCTTTTTGTCTGAAGGCTCCCCACTTTGGCTGGAAGTCATGAGCCGCAGGCAAGGACAGAAAGGTCTCAAGGTTAAGTTTGGACTTAGCACCTGGAGAATGAGGATCAGGGCAACTATACGGATGCTGACCAATAATCGCCCGAACCCCGAGAACGAGTAATGTAGCTCTACGTAGGACTGCCCACGAGGCTTATTCCTGAGTACAGTGGAAGCCATGAAGGCACTCGTGTACAAACACTCATAGAAGCATACTAGACGCTTGTTGTTCTTGCTCACGCCACAAAAGAACACGCAACTCTCACATTGAGGGCTTTCCTAGACTCCACGTGCCTGGGCAACCCCGCAGGGTTGAGAATCTGCAGCTCGGACTAATGATGCTCCCTTCCCCAAACCCTATCTCTGAACCCTGACCTCAAACCCTGGACTCTAACCCCCCCCGAACCCCTAAACCCTCCTCTTGCGAAGCTCTTTTTGGGTTCCTGCCGAATGTCCTAATGCTTCGCCCCTTCACATTTGACGGGAGCGAGCGACTCGAGGAAACGTGGCCGTACAATCCTTGCTTCTCATTCAATATCGGGGCCTTACTGATTGCCTATGCTATTCTAGGGGTTCCTTATCATAATTCTAGTATCATGGGCCCACAACCCTAGTCTGGAGGGGGCTGTGCGGACTAGGTGGTCAAGGATCCAAAAGCGAGGTGGTGGAAACCTTATGATTATGAAGTCTCCCCCTGCTCTAACTTCTTACTTGCCCAGTGTCCTACGGGTTAAGAGATTCTAACTCTGCATTTTGAAGGTCGAACTTCTCGGAAACTGATCTTCGGGCGCTGCATGTGGGAGAGTGCTTCGTGGAATATGCTCAGGCTTTGGAAGCTGAAGTTGCGGATTCTCCAAAGCACGCAACCCCACAACCTCAACTCTAAATCCACAACTCCGAACCCCGAATCCCGCTTCCTACACCAGTTGATGTATCATCAAATCGCAAGACCTAGACCCTGACAGCCTGCGCAGGAAATCGGTGCGGCCACTTCCGATGTTCGCTGCACATACCAAGAGCAAGTCGGCCGTTCACATATCGGTTCCTTCGTTCTCTGGCGATCATGGAGGGCATGTTGCCAAGCAGACTGCAGTAGAGGTAGGTTCATCAATGACTGTAATCTGCATCAAGGAAGCGGTGGAAGGCATCGTCGCAGCACCAGCAGTAGTGGTAGCAGCGTCGGCAGTAGAAAAAGAACAAGCAGTGGCAGCAGCAACTTCGAGGATCGAAAGGAGCTCTGCTTGCGAAGGGTTCATGGAGCTTCATGACGGCTAACGTCATGCAGGTGACGATTTAGGATGGAGGGGCTTCCAGGATTTTGGATTTGAGGACTGAGGGTAGGACGATGCCCACAAGCTCCTGGAGACGGGTTAGGAGGCGCAGAGTGGGAACCTCCTGTTCGCAGGCCAGCTGCGCAGCGTCGGGGAGATAATGCCGGAAATGGAAACCCTCAATCTCTCGGTATACCTGAGGTGTGGTTTGAGGTTTGGACTCAGGTCTCAGGCATTTCGATCGTACACCCAGATGCATCTTGCCCGTAAACGTAAACGGTTGATAACATGGGAGCCGACGTAGCGAAGCGAAGCTGCTCGACTTCAGGTTGATTCGGATTGGGGTTTTTCAAGACTCCAACCCCAAGCCGAACTACATGCTATATGGGTGGTTGTCAAAATTATGGTCCCTTTTTAGGTACCCTACATATTAGGTGCCGTATTATCATAAGGACCCCAAAGAGACCATAATTTGGACAACCACCCATATGTCCGCTCCCAGTTCGAACGAAGACGTAGGGAAGGGTCAGAGAAGTTATGCGGCATCACCTCCCCTAGGCAGGAAACTCTTCTACTGTTCGCATGGCAGTGTCCTTCGATTTCTTGTAGGATGGGCTCTCGAAAAGCTGGGTAAGCCCCATCTACGGGAATTTTAATAACGGTTACTTACTACCAGGGTGCCGTAAGCGGGTAGGTCCTGCAAGGGTTGCTACATGTGATGCCCATGCAAGGACTGAGTTTCACTACCTGGCAAAACCCCTCTAAGAAGCGTGGGGTTTGTGAATCAGGTTGGGTCTTGTACACCGGGTATAGGAGCCCACCATTAGCATCGGATAGCCGACAGTTTTCTCGGTTGGCACAGTGACGTCATGACCGAACTCTACAGGGAAAGCTGGGGGCAAGATGGGATCCCTTGAATAAGTGAGGCGGTGCTCCCACATCACTATCTCCTTGCCATGGTCTGGTTTAGCCAGGAGGGCAGTTCCGAACAACTGGCCGCGAATAAACTCCCAGCACATTGGGAAGCCCGGTCTGAACTACGAAGCATCACAACATCAAACAGCCCCTTCCATCAGGACACGCAACAGCTGTCTCGCGTCTCTCTACCAACTTGCCGGCGGAAGGTCCCACGTTTTGCGCCGAGGATCTGTCTTCAGCGCTATGTGTTTGCGTGTGCAAGTCTCTCATCTCTGCCCTCTGCCTCCCTCGCTGCCTCGCTCCCTCTCTTCTCTCTGTCTCTCGTGTGTCTCGCTCGTGCTCTACGTCGTTCGTCTCTCACGCTGACGAACGAAAGCATGTATGTGTATATGCTTGTATGTATGCGTATGTATATGTATGACTTGCTGCAGTGCACTGTCTTCTAGTTGTAATCATGCCCTCGCATCCGCGACCACAGCAATGCACGCAGTAGGTCGCATGGGAAGGCTGATTCCAGAACCCGAGTCTTACTGCGGGTTCTAGCTACGACTCCCGGCTTCCAGCTTGAACCCCGGAGATGATTGCGCCCTAATCCTATCCTGAACTCCACCCGTCACATGAACATCCTGCTGACCTTGAACTCTGAACCTCTGCCTTTCTATCTTTTGTGAGGGGACAGGAGACTTGCAACTCAAGGAAGATGGATCCATGGCACGCCGTTAATCACGTTTCTATATATACACACACACCATACACAAACACTTACATACCTACACACATACATCATACATACATACATACATACAAACAAAAACTTTACATACCTGTACGCATACGCAGATGGTTCCATGTGCAGGCCGAAACTGTTTGTGTTCCTTCCCCGTCTGCCTGACTCTGCCTCTCTCTTTCGGGCAACTGTGGCCCCTAACCCCAACTAGGCATGTCCCGAGGCCTAAACACTAGACTCATTGGAACAAACCCTGCGAGCGCATGTCGTGGGCTTCCTCAGAAAGGGACGGGCAACTGACTCCAGGCTCGAGAACAGGGCTGAGACTTACAGGCGTTTCGGTCTGGAATGTCAGGAGTGAAATTCCACAGCAAACTTTGCAACTTCTTCGGGTAAAACACTTGAGCCACTATACGACTGTGTAAAACGAAGTGCCGCAGGCACCCTTGTCAAAGCTACACCTTGTGCTGAAGGCTTGGCATTGTGTCTATGTGACTCCAAAACTTCTGCTTTGGTGGCATGTTCTCAACGGTGCCGTACTTGTGGAGCTTAAAGGCAATTAGACTGAACAAAACCGTACACGCGCTTTGAAAGAAGCGTCTCTCCAAAAGGTGTCTTCGCGAATCCATGCAGACAAGCGAACACTCAAACAATAAATGCATGACTGGTTAGGGCTGGCATGTACATGCAGGCGCCTATGTGCGTGCATGTCCTCATGGATTAATGAGGGAGGGATGGAGGGAGGACGGGATGGATGATAGATGTATGCATGCACACACACACACACGTTGACTTAAAGTAACAAACGTGCATGTGCACATGTCAACATGCGTACGTTCAAACAGGCGCGCTTCTAGAGGACTGCATCGGCAACAGACTGTGGGAGGAAGGTCTATGCAAGCCCATCCTCTGCCTAAGCCCATGTCCGCCCGGGCCGGCTTTATTCCTGTGAGCGCAAGGCCTCTCTCAATGCTAAAGGAGGAGAGACCAAGCCCGGCCCAAGGGAGCTCCTGGCTCAAAGGGCCCTTCGAAGAGGAGGAGTGGAGTGTAGGCGCCTGCAAGGCATAATGTAGGGGCCTTGATTACTTTAAAAGGGTTTGGGGGTATATTAGTACTGCAAACTCTAATAAGGAACCCCCGAAACCCCTTTCTCATTCTTAAGGTCCCTACAGTAGCAAGCAACAGGGATCCTTCGAGATTCGCTGCTGGAAGGGCTACAGATTCACAGTTTTCCAAGCTCGACCTCGTCGATGCACACAATTGGACCTCCGACGGCTTCAGCAAAATAATCTCGACATACACTTCTAGAACTTTGAAGAATAGTGTTGGTGACTATGTAAGCCCCCATATTCTTACTTTGGTTAGTAGGGAATGGAGGAATGGGGCACAATTATAACTACTATTACTACCTTTCTTCCATTCCCTACTAACCAAAGGTAAGTATTTGATCCTGCGGCTTCCAGAGGCTTGACTTGGCTTTCCTCCTTTAAATTCTTCACGCCGGCTCACGAGTGGCGCGCTCCTGAATGGAAGAGAGACCTCAAAAGCGGGTGAACAGGGAATGGCGATATCAGCTGCGCTTCAAGTGGGTGCGTCGAACATTTAGAGCTCCATTCTGTGAGGTTTCAGGCTCTAGGCTGGGATCTTTCTGCCGGGTTTAGTATTCAATATCCACAAAGTCTTGGCTTGAATTTGACAGCCGCACTTCGGCAGCAACTGCGACATGAAGGGAGCCTTAATGGCAAACGCCAGGCAACACTGCCGCTGAATTGCGGCTCCTTAGGTATGGAGCAAACTGTGCCTCTCAGAAATAGCCGCGCGTGACACGCACGAAACTTCACCCAGTGACCAGGGTCTACAACTCCAACCAACAGCATCAACAACCCTAACCCTTTTCGGTCGTGGCACTCGGCAACCAGAGCCGCCCCCCAAGACTAACCGAAGCTGCCACTGGCGTCGCGGCTAACGCGAGGCAAATGTCGGCCGCGGCCGGGGCAGCTCAAGGTCGTAGACCTCGGTTTGATGCTATCGCAGCCCTCATCGTCCTAGTCGTCGTAGCAGCGAAATATAAGAGTAGGAGCACCAGTAGCAGTAACAGCAGTGGCAGCAGCAGCAGTGGTAGTCGGGAGTAGTGGCAGTAGCCAGTAGCAGCGTTAGCAGTAGCAGGAAGAAGTAGGCGCAGGAGCACCAGGAGTAGTAGTAGTAGTAGTAGTAGTAGTAGTAGTAGTAGTAGTAGTAGTAGTAGTAGTAGTAGTAGTAGTAGTAGTAGTAGTAGTAGGAGCAGGACGAGTAGTGGTCGTCGTAGTAGCAGCAAGAGTAGTAGCCGTCGTTGTTGCAGCACTGATGGGAGGAGGCCCTGAATGTATGCCCCTGATTCAGTAGAACATGTTTGCTCACCATGTGGTGAACTCCGCCTTTCAACGAGCGCCTGGCAGCACGGATGCAAGCCCACGCCTGCGGAACGGGTTTCCGGAACTGAACTGCTACGGTTCGAAGATTAGGAAGCCGCCGTTCCTCACTGTCTGCGTCGGGAAGGCTAAGATGCATGTCGTCACTACACGGGTTGGAGGGACCTCTCGGCTGGCCGAATGTCCCGGTTTCGATACTTTCAGGCCATGTCGTCGGACATGTCGACGGTGGGCTGGCACCCTCGGGCCCATGATGAAACCGGAACCTTGGCAAGTTCAGCAGCCAGCACAGCCTGAATCCAGAGCCCAAGACCTCCGCCTCCATCCTAGACATGCAATGCTTCACCCTGCCTAAACGCCCCTGAACCCTAAAGCCCTCAACCCTAGTCCTAAAGTCCCAAATCGCGCACCCAGAAAGGGCCTTCCCGAGGTCAAACTCATCTGGACGCCCGGCTGCACGCGAGCGAAGACCTCAAGGCAGTCAAGAGGGTAATCACTATATAAAGGCCATTATATATAAAGGCCATTAACTAGTTAATAATAATGAACATGATAGTTTCTTGGATTTTAGATGGGACCATTTCTCTAGCCTGTGGTGGTGGACTCATCGAAGACCCGGAACGTGAAACACGACACTCCGAATGAACAGACAATCATGTCAAATATGACAGCACCAGCGACAAGCCGAACACATGCTGAAACAAACACATTGGCAGTAAGACCAAACCTGCATGTTTCTTAGGGTTTTCAGCCTTCCACCTGCGAACACAGGCTGTGACAGGCGCCCAAATCGGGGTTCGGGGCATCAAGCACTGGGTTCAGAAGTTCTGAGCTTTGTGCTTCGAGAAACAGACAAAGGTTTCACACGTAGCTTCAGCATTGAAATGGTCGTCTATGAATAGGTTAACTAGATAAGAATCAGCCCAGGCTTCCTCAGAAGATGGAGACTGCTGACTGCAAATCCTGCAACGCTCATCTTAAGAAGTCGGCGTGGAACTCTCCCAATGCCCACGGGTTAATGCAGGATTGCGGAAGGCTTGGCGGAACTTACGACGGGGCCCATGCATGCCGTGTTGAAATACCTATACGCATGAACGGATGTTTGCACTGAAAAGTGGTACGGTTCAGACGGTGTCATGCTTGTGGGCTCCTTCGAGGGTCCCTTCGCAGGCCTCTTCGCCATAAGAGCTACAGTGAAGGGTTCCTTAAGGCTAAGTGTTAACCCTAAGCCCCTAAACCCTAAACCTTTGAACCCTAAACCCCTAAACCCCAAACCCCCTAAACCCTAAATCCTAAGCCCTTTCTGAAGCGGACTTGGCTCCCAGCCGGACTCCAAATCCACCCAGACCTTGGCTCCGGTAGTGGCCATTAAGAAGATACATACTATACAGTATTAAGAGTATTAAGAAACATAATGTATGATATAACATCCTATAAAGTATGTTATATCTGTACATAATATAAAGTAGTACCATTGGGTTCATGGCCCTGGGATATGCCGGCACCTGTAGTGCAGTGTGGTGTCACGTGGTGTATGAGGGCTCTGCTCGAAGCCAAGTGCACCTAGTTTCAGGGACCTACTCTGGAAATTCCACGTCAAGCTAACTTAGAAATCATCGCTCGATAGACCTACTGAATACTCAACCGCGCGACGGCCTGAAGCAAGGCTGTTAAAATCAAAGCAGGGATTGCCAGACCAGCAATGCGTCTCACGGTGCCAAACAACAGCGAGCAGAATACTGTAAAGCCTAGCAGCAGCACAATCATAACAACACGGAAAGCAATAAAGACCGTCGAGTTGAGTTTTCACAGCATCAGCATGTGCTGCACTAACAAAGCATCACTAGCGGCACTGGCAGCATGCGTTGCAGCAGAAGAATGTGACCGAAAGGCACACTTGCAGTCAAAAACAATCATCATAGAAACAAGACTCCAAGGACAACGAGACCACTCAGAATACATAGAAGAATGGGTAAAACCAAGACGATTGGACCACGACCCCCTTGTAACACCAACGCGAATATGGAAAGCAACGCAGGTGGAGACTCGCGGCCGCACAGGTTCGGGTCTTTCATGACACAGTGGAGTAAGCAGCACCTCTTGCCTTTTCGTAAAGGACAGAAACCTGATTTCCGGAAACCACAAACTGAAGAGCCCCAGGATCACTTCTACGTTGTCATATATAACATCATATACACGCTGTGTTGCTTTCAAGAGTGTCACCATTCACAGGTCTTCCTACAAGCCAAGCCGAACCATAAAGAACGATTTTAAGCCACGCCGTGCTACCGAAAGCAGTGTCGAACAGAAAGCCCTGCATAACGCAAAACAAAAGGTACCAAAGCTCCGCGACAGAGACCATATACGTACATGTCGACATACTTACGTCTACATTCATCCATACACACATACACATACCCATGGATTATGATGCAGAAGCCTCAAAGCTCAAGACCTAACGCTCTTCCCAGGCTCCCCGGCCGTACGCTTCGGTGGGCCAACGGCGCGTGCGATGTTCCGGAGCTCGGCCGTGAGGTTTTCACCTGGCTTTAACGCGGTCGGTGGAGGGGGGGCAGTGGTAGTCTTGACCGTACTAGTAAAGCTGGTACGTAGTAGTCTGATGTATAGTAGTATTGTAGATTAATGTAGTGGTGGTGTTAGTAAATATTCGAAGCAGTAGCAGTAGCAACAGCAGTAGCAGTAGTGGTGGTAGTAGTAGCAGTGGTGGGTTTTGGTCGTAGCTACTCTTTAAGAGGTAGTAGGTCGTGGGTAGGAGGTAATGGGTAGTAAGTAGTGGGTCGTAGGTGGTAGGTCCTTAGTAGGTAGCAGGTAGCAGTGGCAGTTCTGTTCGGTAGCTGGAAGTGTCTGATGACGCGCTCTCGCCACAGCAGCAGTAGGAATAGCAGCAGCAGCAGTAGCCGCAACAGTCGCAGTCGCGCTAGTAGGAGGCGGAGGAGGATCAGGATGGGGAGCTTGTAGAACCAGCAGCAGCGGCGACAGCAGGTATAGAAGAAGAAAGCAGAAGTTGTCGAACATTGCTGCTTCAACCCAAACCCAAGTCCTCCCTCAATGACTGCATCACCAGCAATCCTATCTCTCACGCTCGAGGCTCCTTCGTGTCCGGCACTCGGGAATTGCGAAAACAAGACTTTGTGCCTACAGGATTTGCAAGTAGCTGAATACTTCAGAGCACGTAGAGAACTCTTGAGAGTTCCAACATGCACCCAAAAGCCTTGAACCCTAAACCCCTAAACCCTAAACCCTAAAGCCTTGAACCCTGAAGCCTGAACCCCAACCCCTAAACCCTTACAATAAACCCTAAACCCTTAAGCCTTGAACCCTAAACCCTAAACCCCTGAAGCCTGAACCCCCAACCCCTAAACCCTTACAATAAACCCTAAACCCTTAAGCCTTGAACCCTAAACTTAAACCCTAAAGCCTCGAACCCTGAACTGCACAGCTAACCAGGGCAAAGTCGCTCGTCAGGCCGCCGCCATAGCCGCAGTGTATGCCAGGGTGCGGGCAGGGCCTGGCCAACGTTGGAGGGTTTAGGGTCTAGAGGTTGTAGGGTTTAGGGTTTAGAGGTTTAAGGGTTAAGGGTTTAGGGGTTGTAGTGTTTAGGGGCTTAGAGGTTTAGGGGTTTAGGGTTCAGAGTCGGATGCTCTGGGTTGCAAGATATTGGGGGTTCCAGCTGGTGAGCGGTGCGAAACTTGCATGTCGAGAGGGCTCGGGAATTCTTCAGGCTGCGGTGTTTCAGATGGTTTCGCGCCGTTGTATGTGTTTTTCAAAGGATTTAACTTGTGCAAGGGCCCTAGGTCGAGGATTTGTCTAAGTGGGCTCTGTGGCAGGGATTTGCATCCACCGCCGCCTGAACTTTCGGACTCTCCATAGCTACGGAATATTTCATTTACGGGCATTCCCTGAAGTTCATCTCTGAAACCCCGAACCTACGAAACAGTCCAGCACATGCCGCATTTAAGATGCTTCTCCTGGGCCTTTCTGCAGAGAAATCTTT
Source organism: Symbiodinium sp. CCMP2592 (assembly GCA_905221615.1). Taxonomy (NCBI): domain Eukaryota; class Dinophyceae; order Suessiales; family Symbiodiniaceae; genus Symbiodinium; species Symbiodinium sp. CCMP2592. Next base: position 18,100 of record CAJNDT010005857.1, read on the forward strand.
CCGGTTGGGCTCAAACATGCAAAGATGTAACTGTCCAGCGCCTCCTAGATGCCCCTGGCGTGCAAACAATTATGGCCTCGCAGAATCTGGGCTTGGGCATCTTGATCTCCACCCTAAGTTTTCCAAAATGCCTGCGAAACATAAAACCAATCCTGAACCAGGAAAACCGAATATCAAAATACTCAAAGTCCAGAGCCCCGAAAGCCTGAGCTCCGAAAACGCAAAAACTCAAGACTCCAAACAGAAACGAGCCAACCGGAATCCCAAGAGGGAAATTTCGAAGCTCTAAGGATTTCGGGCTTACGGTTTAGGCTTGGCTTTCAAGGTACGGGATTTAGGGTACTTGGATCTTCCCCCAACTTACAACCCGAAACCACAGAATCACACCGAGCATGGCAAAGAGATGATGCCAGGTGCACGCAGGCCGCTTCGCCCGTGAACTCTGCCCGTTCGTCGGCGCGGTGCTCTGGACCCCTGAGAGAGATGCTTGTATGCATGCCTGTCTGTACGAAAATATGGACAGGCCTATACCTGAAGTTGTACGTGTAGGCAAGGAAGTACGTAATTACGTAGGTGTGCAGGTATGCAAGTGAGCATGTATGTAATATGGTGTAATCGCAGACGGACATACACAATCATTCATTCCGTCACGCTTTGTCCTCCATCGCCCTCCCTCTGACCCTGTCCCCCTGTACTTTCGACGCCCGGCGCACTTCATTGAATTATGTGCAACTTTTGCGTGCAGCTTGCATGCTCAAGACTCTGCCTAAGGCCTACTCTGCCGAAGAACCACTTGTGCCAAGCCCATGGAATTCGAAGTGGCAGCTGCGCCCTTCCAATCTGAACTCGTGGGGAACTGCATAGGCCTTGGGACGAAATAGCAGCCTTTTGCCATCAACTCCCAGAACTTATGCAGGCTCAAAGCCATGAATCCTATAACTCAGCCATACCGTAACCTCAGAAGTTTGCTATTTCTGGAGACTTTTGGTTTCGCATTTATGTAGGACGACTTAGGTTTCAGGAAGTCACTGAACCACGGATGTCCACATTTCTGTGTTTCCGGGGCGGCGGCGCGACTTATCGCTGCTTTCGCTGGTGCCTGCCTCTGCTTCCTGCCACAGTCTCTGTTCGAGGGCATTCAAGCAAGTCAGGCTTTGGTTTCTAGGCCTCTGCGAAAGAGGATAGCTGGCAAACCATTATGCAAACTGATGCAAGAGAAGCAGGCCAGGATGCATGAATGCATGATGCTAAGAACAAACGTCGCATTGACCTGGCTTTTTGGAACGGACGAAGGCATGACGGTCAGCGGATATCCGTGGACATCATCTTCGAAATCTCTGCCATTTAGGAATCTTGGAAGAGGATGATGCACGGCCAGATAGGTGGTTTATAGACATGCGACGCAAACCAGAGCATGGCAAGGCTTTATCAGCTCTGAACGAAGCCAAGGCCTTGAACCCCTCTTCAACAACCCTCGACAGCAGAAAGACGGGGACGTCGCCACAGCATGGCCGCCTCTGAAAAGTAGAAGAACGCAAGGTTGGGCTGACAGTCGTTCCTGAGCAGTCGTGATTCGTCGGAATTTATATGGCATTGCGGCAACAATCCAGTGGTGTCGAGTTAGGCTTAAGCCTTGCGGTTTACGGTTTTGGGCCTGGACGTCATCGAGCAGAGTTTTTGAAGACAGACGAGTTTTTATCTCTATTCACTCTCTTCATCAATTTCAAGCCCTCTCGAGAGCGTAGAAACAGACCTGGAAGGTTGTAAAGGAACGAGAGCTACGCTACGCACTGTCCCCCGCGAAGGGCCTGCGACACCCTTGGCCCTTGTGTGCCGAACGTGCTGCTTGAAATTTATGAGATCTCTTGGAATATGTGAACACAATGACTTCCGGGCGTAGGCAAGATAATTCTCGATGTAGTGTGAACGATGTGGCTGAGTCAGCAGTGACAGCAGGGACCGTGGGGATGCGAGCATGCACTGTTGATCTGCGCGGACACATGTGGTGCGATGCTGCAAAATGGTTCATGGAGCCGACATGCCCCTCTGACGACAGGAGCACGCGAGGAGTTTCTTAGTGTAAACACTGATGCAGTGCACTCGGTCCCACAGCCATTCCTGCGGACTATCAGCTCTTGGCCACAATTGCCTAAGTGCCGCTGAACACCCCTTACTCCGACTGTGAACAGCTTCAATCCCTGGAACAGACCCGAGATCCAGAAAAAGGCCATCCCGGCACGAAGCAGATTCTAGCTGCCTAAAGTTCTTGCAGCAGCATCGGCTTTACCACGTATGGTAAACCCCCAAAAGTTGGAAACCGGATTCAGGACAAATAGTGCTGGGATTCCCTTTGCATTACTCTTCAGGATTGAGGCTGTTGGCTTTCCAACTTTCGGGCTTCTACTGTAGAGACTTGGCAGAAGATCCGACGGCGTCTATCGGGCGAGTTTAAGACACGTAACTCGTTTCGCATGAGGGTAAGGTTTCTTGGGAGACTATTATTACCATTACTAGTGTTATTAGTATTATTACTATTATTACTACTATTACCAGTGTTGGTATTATTACCATTATTACTACTATTACCAATATTGGTATAATTACTGTTATGATTCTTACCGTTCTTACTATGATTACTACAAAGCGATCTGGCCAAGACTTTCGGATGCATCTTAGCCTAACTCGGCTGAGCAGCATCAAATGAAACGTCAGCGCCCTCGTCTCCTCGCGACGGCAGTTCACGAGTCCGATATAGCCGTATAACTCTTGTTAATGTTATTGCTAATATTACCATTATTTGTATTATCACTATTACTACTATGCCACTGCCACGTATGACCTGCCAATCGCCGAACCACGATGCAAATACCGTGCATGATTGCATGGCGATGAACCTCAAAACCTGAACACACAAGCTAGCCTGTTAAAGGGACTGCTAGCTTGGGTTAGGGCAACCGGCTCTTGGACCGGAGCTGCTCCTGAACTAATCCATTCTGTCCTTGCCACACTGCCAACACTGCTACTATGTAATTTTATGGGCGCTACGGAGCCAAACCTCCTTCCTCTGCCTCCCCACCACAACCATCTTTGTGATGAAACTCCACACTTGCTTGATCGAATGATTTCCGGTGTTTGCACGGGTTTCTTGCACTTGTAGGATTCCCTTGGTTACAACTCAGGCTACCGACTGATGTCGGCATGAGTCACGAATAAAGAATTTAACGGGCAAGCTCTCACTGGACCTTCTTGAAGACTATAGGGCCCAGTATACTATAATCATCATAAGGAACCCGCCCAACAAACATAGGTAATTATTTAGACCTTTATAGTACCTGCATTCAAGGCACTCCGGACTTGAAGTTCCAGCCTCCGGACTTCTCAATCCAAGCCCTGATGTGAAAAGCGGCCGCAACCTATTAAGTTCAGTGCCCTCAAGCTCAAACCCGCAGAGGGCAACAAAAAGCCGCTGAGGAGGTCCTTGGTCACCAGCAAGACAAACTCGACTTGGGGTAGCGCCAGGATCACTGACCGTAGCGACTGCAGGTACTTCTTCCTCAGCTTTCAGCTGCTGGCGAGCATAGCCGGGCTTGAGTTACCCTTGGTTAGTAGGGAATGGAAGAATGGTAGTAATAGGAGTTACAATTGTACCACATTCCTCCATTCCCTACAAACCAGAGGTAAGTTGAGTGGGGATATGCTGAACCTCGGACGTGACTGAGAGGGGTTCGTGACCAAAGCGTGCAGGTCACCTGCCAGAAACACTTTCGTCCAATTGCTGTATGCAACAGAGACACCAAAGGCCTCTATGTGGCCCTAACTTCGGATGTGCTTGGTGCCCTGAAACCGTTTGAACGCCTCACTTCTGGGTAGCCAGGACGTGAAATCTTCGACGGCAGTTAGAGCTAGCAAAGCAGCATCCACCAGCATCATCACCATCATCGTCATCGCGATATCACATGGGCCCGTCCGGCAAAACAATACTGGACACTGCTGTTGGAAATCGCTCAGCGTCGCCTGAAGTTCTTTCAGTCTCGAAGTGACCGGCGAAACAGACAACAGATTCTGATGTGACTATACACTAAGCTTCTGACGCCCAGGTTGTGCAAACCTATGCATCTACTCGCCTAAATGCTCCCAAGGTCTTAAAGCTTCGACCTAGAAGACAGGGCAGCATCCGACCTCAATCGCTTTGTTTCGCATGAAGCCCCTTGAAACGTGTATTCCAAGCGTTCTCTTCTTCGAGTCGAAGCTCATGTACCGAGAAAAAAGGAGACCTCCAACCTCCAAACTGCAAATCCTATACCTCCCAAAAGTTGAAGCCTCAACACAGCCAGGAACACTATCGGCAACAATCGCCATTCTTCTCGACTCTTACTCTTATCACTTACGTTTTGAACCCTCAAACTCGCAGGAGGAAACCCAGGGCTCTGACAGCTGCGAGCTGTTCACGCCATTGGCGCGCGTCGGGCAGAGGTACACCCGCAGGAAGCCATAATCCTTCCAACAAGCAGGCATCGGGTTAAAGCTGTTGGCCTCTGAGGTATAATAGAATAATACTATATATATACACACACATACATCATGTGTGTAATTTTATGAATGTATACAGGTATGTATGTACCTAGATAGATAGACAGATCGATAGAATGGAAGATTGATACATGGATATAGTGTAATGTAATAGCACATAGGATAATGTAATATAATATAGATATATACATAAGTATTTATACCATGTGTATACATAGATGTGTATGTACATACATATATTAAAAGCCCTTGTGCATGTATAGATGTACCTGTACATGTGTATATATGCACACATATCTACATTACATGTACATAACTGCTAGATGATCAAACAGTTTTACACACGTTGTAAGTTGCGATCGTCGCCTTTACGAAAAACACGAGTAACTAGTTTCAGCACTACCTTCTGCAGTCGTCTTACTGTTGTTTACTAGCATGCTTAAACACTTTTGCTCAAGCTTGCTGCGTTATGTCGCTGTGTTCACGGTCTACGAGGAGGTTCCTTGTTGCCTCCTCGTGCTCCGTAGTGCTTTTCTCCTCATACCAGCATACGTCCCTGGGTCGCCGAAGCGACTTGGTCTGATAGAGGGGCCGGAGCAGTCTGCAACCCTCCGTGAGTCCCTCTAATTAAGGCGGCTCGAAATTGATGGTCAGCAGGAAAAGTTAAATTAAGTGACTCGAAACTATCCACCATCTACCCCATATTTCTTACGAGCACGTGCTGTACTTGTTACTACAGTGAATGACGGTCTGGCCTCCCAGAGTGTGCGCACCAGCGACGCATCGCCCTTTAAGACATCCACGCAGTACTCACCTCGGCGGGACGAGATCCCAAAGTTTTGGAGCATGGGGTTCAAGGGTTTGGCTTTGGCGTCGTTGATAGGACCAGAAGAATACAGGCACTCACTGTAAGCTGCCATTACTAGCTATGAAATTCGGAGGTCTTGGGTAGAAAGCCTAGAATTCTTTGGGTGTCGCATGTTCGGGAAGCAGTGTTTTGGCCGAGCATAAAAATAAGACGCGGCCGATTTGCTCTTGATGCAGAAGGGATTTTGTGCAGACCTACTGGGCTGCCTTTGACGGCTGTCTGTCTGAGTGACGGAGCTTGTGACTGTGCTGAAGGTGAGGGGATTACGGTGGCCTAAACCTTCCTAGCTATGAACAGAAGGGATACCGCATACCACTATTCTGGCTGCATGCAGCTTCTCAGTAAGTCCAATGGGAAAAGTTTCAGTTTACCCCAGAGCGCCATTGAACCTATGCCAGCTCACCCTAAAAACTCCAAAAATGCCCCAAACTACACAGCCTCCCAGGTGGGCAGCGAAGTGAATCGGAGCAAACTTTCCGGTCTGCTGTCGCCGATCGATCCTTTCGTCTTCGATATTGTGCGGTAAGTGATGGGGTGTCAGTGATTCGAACAGAGTTTTGGGAGGGAGGATATGTTGTAGCATCATTTTGTTGAGGAGCCCTGTGGAACAATATCATACTGCTAAGTGTTCAGGCCCTTATCTGTCGTCAGAGCCGCAGCTTTTGGGTTGGGGATTGCAGTCACAGGCTTCAGTGTGTGAGGTTTAGGGATTCTGGCTTGGTTCCGAGGTCGGAAAATCAACCACGACATGACATACACGAGACTTCATCAATGCCGCACAGAGTCTCTCGTCATCTCTCGCTGTCTCTCTTCCTTCCTCCCTTCATCATTTCATCCCTTCCCTACCTCTCTTCATGCCTCCCTTCCTTCCTTCTTCTTTCGTTGTAATTGCGCGTGTTACGGGCCAAGGGAAGTCTCTCTCTCTCTCTCTCTCTCTCTCTCTCTCTCTCTTCTCTCTCTCAGTCTCTCAGTCGAGTAGGGATTTGGCTCGGTGCCTAGCATCCGAGGCACATTGATAGTGAAATCTCAAATGACTGGGATCGTGTGGCCAACATCAGACCTTCACGTGAACCCCGTTGCACGCCGTAACCAACATCAATAGTGTCACTCACTACAGCATCACCCCTTGCTCAATACCCAATACCCACAGTATAGTACCCTTTTAGATCCTTGATAGACCCCATTTACGGAGCGCTTTAAAGGAACCCCCCCCCCCCAAATACCCTAAACCCTCAACCAACCTCACGAATCCAACTATATCCGTCCAGGCCCGAACTTCCAAAGCGCCGAAGGACCCCAAATGCAGACCTTCGACCATTGTAACCCAAAGAACATCTCGTGAACGCTGAACTGCTGGAAGGAGCTAACCACATGCAGCAGAAACAAAGCTAACATAGGGGCCTTTATTATTAGAAAGGGCATTGGGGTAGATTATACTGTCATAGTAAGGAACCTCCCTCCAAAAAAAATAGCATTGGTAATTTTTAGGCCCCTGTACTATAGTACCCGTAGAGATCCATTATAGTAACCATTAGATGGCTCCTTTAAAGGGAACCCCCTACTCCAATTCTTAAGGCACCCTTTTTGCTATCTCTTCGGACAGCTAGGCCCCGTTCTCTTCTTGTAGCTGGCGCAGCCACGCGAGCGAGGCCTGAAACGGGTTTGGGGACTATGGGGTTTGGGTTAAAAGGCCTTGATAATTAGAATAGGGTTCCTTTAAGAAGGGTCAATGAGGGTTACTTTAACGGATCTATGAGGGTACTATACTATAGGGGCCTTAATGAATAGAATAGGGTTCTGGGGCCCATTATTCTAGAATTATGATCCGGAGCCCCATAAAATAGTGTTGGTAATTATTGATGCCCCGGGATTATTCTCGTTTTCTGGTAACTTAAGTTCAGTTTTGTTGAATCCCGTAGAACCCTTTACGAAACCCTCTACTAAAACCCGTCCACGAGTCCCGCGCCTGTGTCATGAAGTCTCAAACGGAGGAGGGCTAGGGTGGCGAGTGAGGGCGGCCGCGGGTCTAGTCTTCAAGATTGAAGCCGGCTAATTTATATAGGGGCCTTAATAACTAGACTAGGGTTTTGGGGCCCATTATACTATAATTATAACAAGGAACCTCCAAAATAGTATAGGTACTTATTAAGGCCCCTATATTAGCCATGCTTGGAGCCCTGAGTGTCACCGGACCCCGCAGTTGGTGTCATAACCTCATTCAGAACCCACTGACCCAAACTCGAAGCCCTACAGTGTAAATTCTGAATCCCAAATAAGCGGCAACCCTAACCCCACACTGTCATCAGCAAACCCCGAAAAATATCGCCTCAAGTCCACGGCATTCAGAACCCACTGACCCAAACTCGAAGCCCTACAGTGTAAAGTCTGAATCCCAAATAAGCGGCAACCCTAACCCCACACTGTCATCAGCAAACCCCGAAAAATATCGCCTCAAGTCCACGGCCGCCCTCAACGAACTGTTTTCACTTGGCAAATTACGATCCGAAGTGCAGGAGATCGATGTTGCAACAGTTTAGAGTTTATGGTTTTGGAGGTTTAGGGTTCAGAGTTTGGGGGTTTAGGGTCTAGGGCTTTGGGGCTTAGAGTTTAGGGTTCAGGGGACACGTAAGCAAAACGTACTGCTAGAAGGAAGCCCTAAGCCAGAACTTCGAATTCCAGACACTTCCACTCCTGGCTACCCACATCCCCAAAACCCACCGAGACCCGGAAACTCCCGAAATCACACCCTAAACCCTAAACCCCAAATCCTAAACCCTAAACCCCAACACCGAAAATCCGACACGGTCCTCAAACGACGTAGCTGAGTGCAGCGCATATCTCGGCTCGCGACCCTGCTTCTCGGCCCGGAAGTTGACTCCCCACCTTGTTCAATACATATGTATATATAGTTATATATATATATATATACACACAACTCTCTCTATATATACATATGTATATATATATATATATATATATATATATATATATGTATACACATGCATACATATACATACATACGTGTATATATATATATATATATATATATATATATTTATTTATTTATATATACACACACACAAAAAATAGAAATTGAACTTTTCAACGAAATTGAGGTACAATGATAAGTTAGACTCAGAGATGGGGATTTCCTCGGAGCTGCCGTACCATGGGGGATGACAAATATGCGGACCTTCATAAGTAGTATATGGTTACAGCTAGACTTGAGGCAGATAGGGTACAGGATTTATGAGGAACACGGTCCAATAGAACTGCTAATAACATGGGAAAGGTAGGGTTCAGCGTTCAGGCTCAGTTTTTGACATTTGGTGATGTTTTTTTTCGAAGGTGGTTCAGGCTTTGGGGTTGATGTCGGGGAGGGCTTACGGTTCTTTTGAGCAACCAAGTCTTCGGCGATATTACGAATGTGGTTTCGGAGTCTTTAGGCCCAATGGCTTGTGGCGACCCGGAGCTCACAGCTTTGGCTGGGCCACCAGGCTAGTCGGTCCGAAATTTAGAAGCACATCTCCCAAGCTGTTCGTCGCAAACCCCAGCCTAACATTAGGGCGGTCTGAGTCTAACTACAAGCAAGCTCATTGACCGACATATCGATGCAACCAACAGCTGAGCGGAGAACTCCACGAAGGAAAATTCCTGCATCGAAGTTGGCACTTTGCACGGTTGAGAACCCAAAGGATTGAGATGTCAAACCCCATTGTGCTTAGAGCTTTGGTGTTCTGGACTTGTGCCTTGTCAGTTGCAAGATGCGAGGTCTAAGGCATGAGTATCAGGCTTTCAAGTTCTTGATCTTGAGGCTTCCAAGGAGTGCAGGGTTCGACAAAGCTTGCAGGCTGAGACTTTCTAGGGCAGCGGTTAAGAACGTTCAATGTCAAACGGTGGGGTCAAGGTTCCAAGCTGAAGATACCTTAACAATTAGAACAGTGCCTTGGGTTAGTATGCCATACTTATAACGCTCCGACGCCTTGTTCAGGCGCGCGCGCGGCAGAACGGACCAGCGTTCTTCGCTTAAAAAACCACTACAAACACAACATGTTTGTTGATTTTCTGGGTGCGGCAATGACGCATTTTGCTTAAAGCCGCACTAAAACTCGAAACAAATCTGTTTTGCAGGTGCTAGCAAGAGTATTTTGAGGCCACGAAGATGCTACACAGTGTGTTTTGTTCGGTCTGCTCATGGACGGAGCTTTTTCAGGAAGTGTCGAGAACTCGAGGAATTTGCGCTTTGTACGTTGCTAGAACAAGAAGAAATCGAGACAGTAGCAACAACAGGAAATATGCAGGAGCATTTCGCCTCGTAAAAAGCAAGTCGCGGAGGTCTTTGAGTACATGAGGAGGTCCGAGCTTTGTCAGGAAGGGTCAAAAAACCGAGGGAATTGACATTTTTGTTTGATTGCAAGCGGTTGGAGCAGACAGGCACACGGCTTGCCGCCGGCGCGAACGCAAGACCAAGAATGATTTGTTAAGCTGTTTATTGACTGGCATCGACAATGGTATCTTCTAAAACCAGGGCAGGCGTGGCATTTTATGATGCCGATGTGTTTGTTTGCGTTTTGTGGTGTATGTTTTTTTGTTTTGTTTTGGTTTGCGTTTTGTTGCATTTTGTGGAAGCGTTTCAGCGCGTGAGAGGGGCCTTGGTCGCGGAAATGCTGCGTTATCCGGGCCATTCGGAATGGTATCCAAGATCTAGTGTCATCTCCGAAGTATGAGTTATATGTCAGTATCTACAAGGGTTGTACAGGAATGAGGGTCGTTATGAGTGCGCACAAGGAGTCACAGGACATGTTTCGCTCGGATCGCAAGACGTTACAAGGAAGTCGATGCACCGGAAACTTGAAGTTGCCACGAGACATCCACCCACAATCGCGTCCCCAACTTATGAGCATTCATTTTGGGTTTAGGGTTTAGCGGCTGACTTTCTATCCGAAGCTGTAGACCCTGACGGCTCGCCCCGTTGCTCCAACTACCAACATCGCCTGCTAGGGTTTAGGGTTTAATGGTCGATGTTCCTAGGCATACCTTGAATCCCCATTTGCGGTCTCATTTGTTTCTGAGGGTGAAACAACACTCTCATGTTGCAAGTCTGTCTCTGGTACTAAAAGTCTGTTTCACTCACCCAAGACCTAACCGAGCTAACCTGTACGACCTCGCCTTGGTTGCTGCGATAATGCGAAGCCCCCCCTAACGCAGCAAACAACAAGTCAAGCTGCGGACATGACGGAATTACCCCCCCCCCCCCCCCCCCCCACCCCTTCCCCCCAAGCCCCTCGAAGTGCAAAAACCCTGCGTGCACCGGTAAATCCGAATCCCGAAATCAGAAAACCTCGTAAAAGCCTTTTCAAACCTACTGCGAACTGCGCGTGAAGAGGGCTTCGGAAGATTTCGGAAGGTAAACCAAGGAGCTCCCAAATTGGATAGGTAACAAACTTTAAGCCCTCTGTATTAAATTACCTTGAAATCGGGCAGCTAGGCAGCAAGGGGCTTCGCAAGCCGCTTTGTTCAGTGCACCGGAGCTATCTGCGAAGGTTTTCGGGTGCTGGGAAAGGACTAGCTTGAGACCACAACTGTGAAGCAACGATTCGAAGAGAGACACGTGGCAGCTGCCAATCTCTTCGTGTTTCGTTTGTTTTCGCGATTTCGCACCAAAACCTGCCTACCCGACAACCGACGTGTCCTGCGAAATGTCGCACAGCGTTCGCGGAGAGACTGTGTCGTCCACGCCACTCAACGACCTCAGGATAGGCAAACTTGCTGTTGAGTTGACACGTCGGATTGTACTGCAGACCTGGCCGTGCTCCACTGCGGCATGCATCCGGAGGAAAATGTCTGAACAGACTGTACCTGCAGACTTTGCCTAGCAAGGAGAGCATGACAAAGACTGAGACTTGTCTGTCCAGGTGCAGCTCCCGAAGGCTTCCCAACTCATGGTATTATGGGTTTAGCTCAGTCGTCTGCATAATGCACACAGACTTCAAGTAAACTGTAGCGCTGTAGTGTGGACTCTGCTAGGATACTACATCCTGTCTTAGGGACCTCTCCTAACCTGTATGTAAACCCCCGACTCTAAATCCACGAAGGCAAAAACCCTGGCGAACGTCAACTTCTACCTGCCAAGGCCCGGACAAAAAGCTCAACTCGAAGCCTTTCAAGGGATCGTCGTCCTTGCAGTCACAAGGTTGACACCAACTCAGTTGGCGATGACGACGAATATGAACATGAAGATTATGAAGATGATGACAATGACGTATTCGTTTTACTCACTTATAATTATAACCCATACTCTAGGGACTTCCTACCCCCACTTATAACTACCCAGCTCCTAAACCGCGCGCCTCCAGCGTTGCACCCGGACCAGGAGGGCGACTGGGCCCTGGCAAAGCGAGGACGCTTCTTCCGCAGGAAGTAAGGATCCCCCCCCAAAAAGGTATATAGGTAATGTTTAAGGCCCCTATAATAGATCGACGCCCTAACCTGTAGGGGAGAGACTCATGCAAGATTTGGAGGTTGTGTGAAATTACGCAGACTTCTTTGCTGAACTTTGCGGTATTAGGGACCAAGGCCGCGGACTTCTGCCTGCCATGTTATGCTGAAGTGTATATAAACCCTGTCGGCCGGAACATTCCATAGGGATCAGAGAAGACGACATGAGCTGGAAGCGACAGCTCATGGCATTCAGGGTTCCGACTGTTTTGCGGTCTCGGGCCTAAGCTGTCTCAAGCTGCATGCCTGAGAGTAAAGGTTATCTTGGGTCGGGGTTTAGGGTTTAGGGTCTTGTGCTGTAAGCTTCAAAGACAGTATCCTACTATGGCTGTGTGAAGTCACGTTCAACAAGGCAGTCTCTTCACACGGTTTCTCCAAAGCCTATTCCTTTGCCCGTCACCGTGGAGCCCCTGAGCAGCGTCTGTGATCAGCTATGGCATTTCTATACTCGGTTCATGTACATCACATTACCTGCGAGTCACTTTGAGGGTTCTGACAACCGAAGCAGTCAAACCGGCTATTCAAGTTCCGTCCCTTGCTCCTTGCCTCGGCCCTCCCCTCCCTGCATCCCTTCCTCTAAACATCCGTTGCACTCTCAACCAAGGCAGGCACAGAGTTATGCATGACAGGATGTAAGATAAGAGCATTTACAAGGTCTGGCGCTTTCTTTGATGGGTAGCTTCTTGCCAGTCTCGACATCAAAGTCCCCTCGACGATGCCCTGGAACTTGAGCTTTGTAAGCGGCCTTCCTAGGTTTCGGGCTCAGAAGGGCGAACCATTTCACGGGGCTGCTGAGGCCTGGGATGTAAAGTCGATCGTATACACGATTATAACAAGATTTAACCATATCTTGACATGAGTATATGCTGAGATACTGCTACATGATATTGCGTAGTGTAGTATCCTTTTCAAGAACTATGTAGTTTCAGCGAAGACTACGACTTTCGGCAGTCGATGCTAAACCGCCTAAAGCCCGGCCTGATGGTGTACTCGAAGTGCTGCCACTGGGGCACTTGCACCGAGGTCCATAAGCGCTGAACCAGGCACGAGCCTGTCACGGGTTTGGGCTTCTGGGGGCTTCCTAAACCCTGCAATTTCTTCACCCTCAACCGCAACATAGCCTTGCCCCCACCGCGGTCCGCAGCCAGAGAATTGCGACCTCCAGTTCTGGAGCATCCGCGTAGTAAAATTTGCGAAAGATACATGAACTTGATCTCAACAACTAAAGATATACTTCTGGATATGTGGGCATGCGTGTATGTGTAATTGTACATGTATTTGCATACATGTGTGGTGATATATCTATGTATGTCCGCATGTCTGTCTGTATGGATTTATGTATGTGCGCATGCATGTATGGACGTGCGTTCTGGCACGTTATGTTAATTTTCGTCGGGTTGCGGAATTTTCTACACATGATATGCTATGGCGTGTGATGTTATGCGGCTTGATGTGATGTGATGTCATGTCATGTCATGTCACGCCATGTGGCGTTATGTCAAGATGTACCACTGTACCATGCTATGGCATGGCGTGCTAGGTCATGCTATCTTGTGTCTCGCTGAGCAGTGCTATTCTAAGTTTTGCTGTATTGCAATGCCCTGTAATTTCATTCTGAGTTATGTAATGCAACCAAATGTTCAGTCCATGTGCAACAAATCTATTTGGGCCTGACGCGGGTACGCATATACATATATATATATATATATATATACACACACACACATATTAACAGAACACACACACACACACATTTCCATGTACACCCATACATACAGGCCCACATGCGTAGGATTCACACTATGCCTTTATGATACCTCGCCGCACTGAACCCCGCGCTGGTGAGGTATGTTGGCTGCCGTGCCAGAGACTACTCGCAAATGAGCAGTGACCGGTACCATGATGGAAAGGATGCAGGTGCTTCAAGAAGTTGGCCCGACAAGATCTTCCTCATCTGCTTCACGGTTCCACAGTCTACACTATCGAAAAGCTGGCATGGCCAACACTTTGGCCGGTCCCCCACTCCCCAGTGCATTTCGTGGAATCGTTGACGTGTTTTGGACAAAGCTGGCAGGAAACTGGAAGCCCTAAGCTTAAAGTGTGCCAGCACCGGGGTCGTATTTCCTACTACACGTGCTCTGCACGCAGATCCATGGGAAGTAGGCGAGTAGCAACGATGAGACTGGCATCTCGGCGGTTTTCTTTGGTTTGGAGCTGGGAGTTGATCCTTCAGGCCCTAAAACCTAAACCCTCAACCCCAAGCCCTAAACCCTAAGGGTGGTAAAGCCTTCAGGGTTTATTTATGGCCTAAGGGTTTAAGGATCAGCTGGAACCTTCAAGTCGCTGAAACCCGGGGCTCTGGGGCTTGCACAGCAAACTCTGACCGGAGCCCTGGTCCCAAGACCCGGACCCGGCAAACTCAACAATGTCAGCCCGAAGCCGAAGCTCCAAAATCTCGATCCCTGGACCCAAGATCGTGGAAAACAACACTTATGATTTGAACCCGGAGTTTTGTAAACCTAAACACAAAAGGCGTAAGATCCAAACCCTCGGCATCATACACCGAAACCTCAAAACCTGAACCATAAACCCCGAACTCCTTTGCCCATGCATCCTCTCAACCATACCCGAAGCCCTAACCCTAAACCCTTCTCTTGCAACATCCCATGCGGACTAAGTCGCTTCCACTGGGCTTGGACGAACTACTTTGGCCGCCTCGGCTTGTATGTGATTCCTTCTTCTAAAGTTGCAGGCTAAAAGGCTTGAGGGTGGGTTTGGGTTTGGGGGTTTGGGGCTTTAGAGTCATCGGGATTAGAGCTCATGAGCTGGAGTTCAGAGTGTGCTTCAGCGTTGGGGGCTTCAACGGTGACGGTGATGTCTGAAGCTTCAGTGGCTTCTTACACATTCCATTTGCGATGCAGCGTGTACGGGTCTGGGGCTGCGTCATCACGTTGCGATGGGGCTACTGTCCCAAAGCGCGTCCAAAACTGAATACTGACCTTGTAACTGCCGTCTTGCTGCTATGTCCGTGCTGCTACTAGCGTGATGGCCAAGCGTTGATATTCACGCCACCCCTGCCATTAATTGCTCGACCAACGAGCATCCAACAACACACCACCATGACTGCAGATATTGTTGCGCTGTATGTATAGGGGCCTTAATACCTAGAATGGGAGCTTGGGGGTCCTTTATAATGGACTGTAAGGACTATAACGGGATAATACTGATTATTCGGACTTCTATGTGGCTCATCTAGATCGCTGCATGTATGAGCAGAAATATGCACAATTGCCAAACATATATGAATGCATGGGCGACCACAACAACTAACATGTTTACCTGTACACAGCTGTGCACAAGCAGGTCCTGCCTCCCCACCTAAATTTCACAAGGAGTACCACAGAATCCGATGTTCGCCGTGACAGCTTCAGTGGATCGCGATTGTACATAAGCTATAATATAACATGAAAACACAATATGATCCATAATATAATGTATAATGTAATATTTAATATAACCTCGAATACAGTGTATATGAGGCCACGGCTGTTAGTCACCAAGCCTGATCCAGCGGCCGCCGCCTGTGACACCCAGGGGCTGAGAGTTGTTGAGGCCAGGAACTTCGGGAAAAGTCCAGGTTCCTTCCTTCCATCTCAGCCTTCTCATTCCGCCTTATTCGATCGCTTGCGTCCTGGACTTCGCCACAGACATACGTGTGCATTATACTATAATAACTAGAGTAAGGAACCCCCCAAGATAGTATGGGCTTATTATTTAGGCCCTAGGCCCCTATAGTAATTACCTGCTTTTGCGAGGGATCTCCGGAGCGCCTCGACGGGCTCACTTTCCTCCGACGACATGTCCGGCAGACGCTACTCTGTGCCTCTCTAATCCAAGAATGATGAGGAAATAGCAACCTTTCCCAATCTACCGCCGACGCCGGAAAAGGGTGTGGCATCCCTTGAATCTTGACGCTTCCAGCCCCAAAGGGGAAAGGCTCAAGGGGTCAGAGGCTTCGGAATCTTCAGTTGGTCCGGCAAAGTTCTTGTGCCACGTGGCCTTAGCCTTAGCAGAACCGATCTAGCTGGGAGCAACTTCCGTGATCAGAACTCGACGAAGTGCTTGCGCTGCATTTCCACCGGTCTCATCTCCGCTGTCTAGTTTGTCTTTGAGCCATCGCAACGGTGGAGGCCATTCCTGTGCAAGTGTAGATTCCTCGTGCTGCTGGAGAAGCATGGACTTTGCACGATGGGTGAATAACAATTTGCTCCGCACCACGCCGAAACAGCAGCACTAGAAGCCCGGGTTGAAGTAGGTCTGTCTCTATTAGATTATGTATTGCGCTATATCGTATGCTATACTATATGCTAGATGGTGTGTCTTATATTGTATAGTAATACACGGTATTCGCTATTGCACATTATTTTTTGAATACGCCATACTAGATGTTCTGTATTGAACATTATATACTATGTAATATATACTACAGACTGCATATTACATTTCACATACCGTCTTACGTGTGTGTGTGTGTGTGTGTGTTTATTTGCATGATTGTTTTCACATGCCCATATATATACATATATATATATATACATATGTATATATATATATATACATATAAATATATATACACACACATACAAACGAACAACAGCTCTCATTTTGTACTTTATACTACATGTTACATAGGATGAAACGAATCATGTATGCGTATATATAGAGAGATATTCATGGATGTTATGTTTATCTTTTTACACCATGCTGTGTTTGAATATGTTATACGATACTCTACCATGATTATCGTATGCTTTAGCATTATAAAATTAAAAGTGGCAACATAATACTCTATCTTTTAAGCTTGATGCTACCACGAAGCTACACCTCCTGAACCATCCGGCTGCCAACTGGACAGTTCGTGACTCTCAAGAAACACAGAGGACTTGCATTCCCTGGTTGAGCCCAAGCTTAAGGCTGTATGACGCTACGGGTTGAACACCCAAGTCTAGAGTACTAAGGTGGAAGGCCCCACCCGTCTTTACAGCCAGAGGAGCAAACCCGAAGCCGAAAGTGAGGGGACGTCTCTGATGCGGTTTGATAGCTCTAAGTTGCATTTGGGGGGGGCACGGTTTCACTTACAGGCAAACACAGGACATGATGCAAACCCTGAGTGTCCCACACGAGATTCTGCGCATGGGCACGACAACTATGCTAAGCAGCCACGGTTTGGACCTTGACATGGACAAGCTTGAACTCCCTCAATCTTGTCGGTTTGATGCGGCTGAGACTGTGCTTTTTGGCTTCAAACGTTGCGACGAGTCAAACTTACCCAAAGTGACCAGCGAGGAGCTTGATCAGGCTAGCAAGGGCCCCTCAGTTTCTCCAACTTTTCTGCAGGTTGACTGGCCGCCTTGGTACATGCACGTGAAACCCGCCGGATTCCTGGCAGGTGCGCCTGCCAGCTCCTAACACCGTATATCTGTTTTTTTGATAATTGCTATTTTTCAGACAAGAAGGTCTTCCATGGATATGCATTTAGATGCGCTTGAAGCATCCATCCGTCCGTCCATCCACCCATGCATAAACAGAAAGAGCATACATGTTATATACATGTTGTATACGAATGTATTACTACTGTATTCGAGTGTCCGTCCCCTGTCAGACAAACATCTTTGTAGACTGAGGCTGAGTGTGCTGTTGGGCTCGAGTACACCTTGCTACTGGGCTCCGGCTAAGAAAGCCGCCAGCCAAGTCTGTCAAGACCGTTGAACCTGTTGCTAAGCAGTTCACGGCAGAATTACACAGCTCACGCTCTACAGTAGCAACTGTCCAAGTCTGAGAAGTCACCGGCAGGCGGCATTGCGGGAAACTCCCTGTCTTCGACAGGAGCAGCTGGTATCTTGGCTAGCATGTCGCGATGTAAAGTGTAAAGAATTTCGGATCAGGCCGTACGTCCGAGAGTCGATGAACTCCACAAGCTGCATTCTTGCCCATTGGCTTGGATCCCAAACAATTGTGCGCCATCTTTGTTATTCATTTCTTGTACGATGCTTCTATATAAGGCATGGCACTACTTGCATAAGAAACGTACTCAGACTGCATACCAATGATGGGCACAGCACGATGGCCTTTGGAGATAAAGCTTGTAGCTTCATGTGCTGGGCTGCCACGGGTGCTCCAAACAGGAGGTACCCCGGCTTCTCGTGCGCATGTCAAGGGCTTCGCAAGCATTCTGGCAGGTGTGTTGTGCGTCTGCAGTTTAGGGTTTTGGGGTTGTGGGTAGAACCCAGAAAATCTCATTAGAGAGGAGGACATGAGGATCTCGCATTCGCCCTCGGGCGGAAACAAATCTCTGGGATGTTGGGCCTCGCGCTTGCCCTCAGATGTCGCTGAACCGTCCATACCTGTTCCTGTTACAGTGTGCTCTGGACTCGAAATTGGTCGTGCCCTCAAGGCCTTAAACAACGACCCCGAATCCTGACCCAAAGCCCTCATCCCTAAACCCTAAACCCGAATGATGTGAAGCCCATGAGGCGCCTTTGGCTTGGCAAAGATTTGCGCTTGTTGGCTTGATCCCTCCTCCGTCCGAGGCTGGGCCTTACGTCCAGGTTCCAGGACCCTAAACCCGAAGCTCCTTCAGGCCGGCATTTTTTTTGTGGCTTCCGGGGGTAGGTAATGAGTGCAGGGTTTTAGGGCTCTATAGGGCTTGAGTTATTTAGTTGGTGGAATACTGAACGCCAAAACCCTCGACCTCTCTTCAAGCACAGCCGGCTAGGGTATCCTGTCTGGAACTCTGGTGTCAAGGCAGCAGGAAACCCTTTCGGTGCACCACTTTACCATGCTCTTTGGGCCAAGCCAACATGCGACGCTCTTGCCTCACAGCCACTGTGCATTGGGAGTGGGGGCAGGAGGCTTTGGCAAGCCAACTGAAGATGTCAACGATGTCTGCCTTGTGCATATGGTCATGCTGGTGACCTGCGGAAGAACCGAAATCTGCTGACTTTGCACTGCCAAGCCTGATGCGGAAGCCTGTCTAGCCATAGACCTGACGACATGCAGATCAAGCTACGTGATATAGGGGCCTTAATGATTAGAATAGGGTTCTGGGGCCCATTATACCATAGTAATAATAAGGAGCCCCCCCAAAATAGTATAGGTAAATTATTTAGGCCCCGATACTATCGTTTCCTCCGAGCTAAAGATGCCAGCATGTTCGGTGCTAGGGGCCCCATCCAATCGAACTCCAAGCCACTGTTGCTTCTTATTCTTGGTATACATTTTCTCTGCCGAAGCCAAGCCTGCATCACGTTGCCACTCCGTTTCGTGGAAGGATCATAGAGATCTCATGATCTCCACGGCCTACTATACGTGACATGCACTTGACCTACTACATCATATACAGCTTCGGGATGCTAGGGGATAGGGGTTCCCAGATGACTTACAGAACTTGCCTCCAAAAGCCAGGCTTTGGCAGTACCACATATTCATAATAACAATATAACGGCAGCAGTTATAATCAGTAACAGTGTCAGTGATAAGAATATGATTCAAACGATAGTTCGAATAAGGTTCAAAATAATGATCAGACTAAGGTTCAACTATTGATTAGAATAAGGTTCAAGATAGTACTTAGATATTTTGAGTAAAATAAGAGAATAAGATTCAAAAACATAATTAGAATAAGATTCAATATAATGATTAGAATAAGGCTAACAATAGTCATAAGAGTACTGATGGTCTTCGTCCGACGATGCTGATAGCGGTGGTGGCTGTGATTATGAGTGGCAGGTTTTCTGCAGTGGACTGCGTAAGCATGGGTCCGTTTTCACGAGTATGAGCACTCTGCTTCTGACTGTTTCTGCTGCAGGATGCAACGAAGTTCGTAAACAAGCACAAGGTCTACTGTTGCTCTTGCTTTTGCTACGCCTGTTCCTTGCACCAGACATTCGGCTCCCTACTGTTGCTGCAACTAAGGATACCAAGAGTAGTTGTCGAGGACAGGATCCCTATGTAACTCTGTGCCAGAGCTGCAGGGTATGCTTGGGGTCCTAAGTAATCTCAACGTCCAAACCTCATCCGCGTGGTGTTGATCACTTCAAGGATCGGCCCCCGAGGGCCGTGGCAAAGGTGATGGAATGGCTCGTGTGAACCTTTCGGGCACAGGGTTTGGGATCTGCGCTCAAGGTCTCGTGTTTTACGACTACGACTACTACTACTACTACTACTACTACTACTACTACTGCTACTGCTACTACTGCTGCTACTGCTACTGCTACTGCTACTGCTACTGCTACTGCTACTGCTACTGCTACTGCTACTGCTACTGCTACTGCTACTGCTACTGCTACTGCTGCTGCTGCTGCTGCTGCTGCTAGTGCTACTGCTACTCCTACTACTACCACTACTACTACTACTACTACTACTACTACTACTACTACTACTGCTACTACTACTACAACTACTACTAGGTGGAAGAGTTTGGGCAGCGAGTGGAGTTCATTGGTCTGGGCTTTACGAATCCTGGCAGCAGCCGACTGGCAATTGCTTTCAGAAGCCTATCAAGTTCTGGCACCATAATGTAGGAACCTGATTAAGAAACCTTGGGCCTTTATTAGGGTTCCTTGCATGAAACCTACTATTTTGGGGTTATAGGCCCATTACTGACATAGGGACTTCCAGCACGTTAAACCAACACACAACATTGATCTGAGGAAGACTTGGCCACGCAGCAAGACCACTTGTTTGGCCATCTCTTGCTTAGCCACACGTACTTGCGCTGCCGCGAGCGCGTGATTTCCAAAACATCTTTGCGGACTTACCCTGAATGCCTTGGATTGTAGATGATGCGTTGCGGTGCAGGGCCCAGGTTGTTTCGACCAGCTTTCATGGTCGCAAGCTTGAGGATTTTGCGCCTAGGTCTCCAGGTTTTAGCTATCGATGTTAAGTATGGTGGGGCTGGCAGCCTTATGTTCCGGATTTCGGAGTGCGAGTACGGTTCCATAGAGGTGTTCTACAACTTGGCCATGCCACTTCTTCTTTCACCAAGCACAGAAACAATCCCAAACCATCCCGGCCTTCTCCTCCGGATGCGGAGAAAGTGTCACCAGGAACACAGGTCGGGCATTGCCGCTGAGGCAATCCCGGAGCATCCTGGCTGGGATCTGTCTGAATGTTTACATGATCTGATGGTGACGCTGTTTGCATCCTTTCACGGCTGCAACGAGTCCTACCGGTGAATCTGTTCCTGCCGCGGCTTCATCGTTGTGCCCCCTGAAACAGGTCGGCTGCACTGGCCCAGCACGTGCTTCCTTCTTGATGCCGAATTAGCCGAGGTCTGGGCAACGAGGCTCAGGAGGCTGGAAGTTTGGGGATCCGTCATAAAGAGACAGCACCATGCCCCTCTCAACAACGGCATGGCATAGTTGTCCTCAGCACCCGCATCGTCAAGCTTACTATCATCGGCACAACAATCAGCGTGGACAGCATCACCAACAATAGTGCCGTCATCGCCGTCATCATCATATCATCCTCACCATCACCAGCATCACCACCATCCTCGCCATCACCAGCATCACCACCATCCTCCCATCACCATCATCATCATCATCATCATCATCATCACCGTCACCATCACCATCATCAGCAGCATCATCATCGCCATCGCCATCGCCATTCGCATCCTCATCCTCCTCCCCACCAACACCATTACTAGTATCGTCAGTGTCACCACCATCACCATCATCATTATCATCATCATGAGCTTCATCAAATTGTCATCATGCTTCTGGCCTATACTGCTCGCCATATAACAACCAGTCACGATTAGGTCCGTGGTACTGGTACTCTTTGTCTTCGTTTGGGGCTGTGGTGGTGAGTGGCGGTGCTGTGGTTGGAGTTGTCGGTTTTGGTTGTGTCTGTGGTTGCTGTTGCTGTTGTGTTTGCTGGCCATGCTGTTGCTGTTGTCACTCTCCTTGGCGTCACCGTCGTCAATGTCGCTTTTGCTTCTGTTAGTGTTATTCCGGGTTTTGGTCGTTGGGGTGATGGCTGTGGACATGGTGCCTTCGTCGCCTACTCAGAGGTTTCACAGGCGCGACTGATGATTGATGTCGTTGACCGCCCTACGTTATTCTTAGTCTTGCGGTGATTCTTAAATGCGGTGTACTTTGTTACAGTACCACTACTGTACCAGGTGCCACCATGTATTACTAGAATACGACACAATTTCTTTACTTTCCAGTGAAACTCGCTGGTTGACCCCAGTGGTCCCAATGCATGGCTTGCACCATCCGCCACAGACTGTCCCTGTGCAGCAGCGCCTGAGCTCAAACTTTAGTCTGGAAAGTATATAAGCTACTCAGAGTCTCAGAGTAGACCGTTGTGTCGTAACAGAGCATCGACGGTCGCGTCCTTGCCGCGGAAATCACGGTAAACCTTGCTGGGATGCCTCCCGCCACCACAGCCTAGCACTGTGTCTCGAAAGCGGCGCCCAACGGAGCGCAGGGCATCATCGTCATCAAGTCCAGCCTCCTCAAAGGCAGCAAAAGCATCTGCAGACAAAACCTCTGCCCATTTGTAGGAGTAGTATCCTGCTGCATAGCCGCCACTGAAGATGTGAGCGAAGGAGCACAAGAAGCGATCTTCGTCTAAGGGCGGAAGGATCTGGTACCGGGCAGCCACTCGCCTCTGTACATCCAAGAAAGTCTCCGACCCATCCGGATCATACTCACAGTGGAGCTTCATGTCCAAATCACCGAGCTGCAGCTGACGAAGCATCATGGAGGCGGCCATGAAAATGCGGCTGCCTTTGATCTTCTCGAAAATGTCTGAAGGAAGCGCTTCCCCTGTTTCGTAGTGCACCGCAAACGACTCCACAGTTGCCTTGTGGTACAGCCAGTTCTCCATGAATTGCGAGGGAAGCTCCACCGCATCCCACTCGACGTTCTTGATGCCAGCGCAGCCACCATCCTCAACATGAGTCAACATGTGCTGCAGACCGTGGCCGAACTCATGGAACAGGGTCTCGGCTTCTCCGAAGGTCATGAGAGACGGCTTCGAGCCCACTGGCGGGGAGCCGTTGCAGGTCAAGTAGGCCACTGGCTTTGTGCCAACCGCCTTGGAGCGACCCAAGCAACCATCCATCCAGGCACCACCTTGTTTCTCCTCAGGTCGCGAGTAAGGATCCAGAAAAAAGGAGGCGATATGGCCTCCTGTGGAGGCATCCCGTACTTTGAAGAACATGACGTCCGGATGCCAGCGCTCAGCGGCATCGTCGTTCTGCGTGATGTCTACCCCGAAGAGCTTCGAGGCTATCGAAAACATGCCTTCCAGCACTTTGGGGAGCGAAAAGTAGGGTCTCAGGGCCTCTTCGTCGTAGGCGTACTTCTCCTCCTTCAAGCGCTCCGTCCAGAAGTTCACATCCCAGAGCTGCAACTTCCCTTCGTAACCCTTCGTCTTGGCGAAGTTCTGCAACTCTTCGAGCTCTTTCTCGGCGGCTGGCCGCGCGACCTTGAACAAGTCCTCCGTCAGCTTCGTCACCGCCTCGATGTTGGGAGCCATCTTCGAGGCCAGGGATTCGGACGCGTAGTTCGCAAAGCCCAGCATGGCGGACTCTTTCTTCCTCAGCTGCAGGATCTCCTTGATGAGAGGCCCGTTGTCCACCTTGCCGGCCGAAGCGCGTGAGATGAAGGCACGGTAAAGCTTCTCGCGCAGCTCGGAAGACTTCAGGTGCTTCATGGCCGGAAGGTAGGATGGCATGTCTAGAGTGAGCCGCCAAGGCCCCGCCTCCGGAGTTGCTTCGGTCTTCTCGGACTTTCCACTCTGTGCTTCATGGTACCCCCCTTCCGGAGCTGCCTCGGACTTCTCGGACTTCACACTCTTTGCTTGATTGTAGGATTGTGCCGCTGCCGCGAGTGCACTTGCGGGGAGGCCTGCGACATCCTTCGCTTCTGTGAGAATCAGTTCGAAAGCCTTCGTTGAATCCAGCAGATTGTTCTGAAACGTTGTGCTTAGCTCGGAGAGGCGAAGTTTCATCGCTTTGAAGTCTTCCTTTGCCTTCCCCTCGAGGTCAACCCCACTCAGCCGCATGTCGCGCAGAGACGACTCCACGATGCGCTGTCGGGACTCGGCAAGAGAATTCGTCTCCAAGCTGCCCAAGGCATCGAAGACGACACGGCTTTGTGCAAGCTCCATCTCAGCCTTAACTACCTCCGTCTCCATCGCTTGGTGGACTTCGCGCAGGGCATCAGAGTTCTTCACACCGTTCAAATGACTCACTACACCCCAGCTGTATTCGAGTGGGTGGTGCAGCTTCTCCAGCAATTCTACCACCCCCTCATATGCAGGCTTCTTATTTGGCAGCTCTTCCTGTAGGCTCTTGAAATCCTGACGCAACGACTTCAGGATTGCCTCTATGGCTGGCTCCACGTGCTTTACATCGATGGACTGAAACCGGGGAAGCCCCTCCGTCTCCAGCAATGGGTTGACTTCGGCGACAGGATCTGCCACTGCCATCGCCGGAAGGTCACACCTGATCTCAGATTAGCTTAAATCAAACCAACGATGGCAAAAGTTTGTCACTTCAGCTTGCCCTGAGCCGCAGAGGTTGGCCACAGTATCCAAAGGAAGGTTGACAGGCACGCACGCCATGGATCCTGAAACATACAGTCGGTCAGCGCACGCTTCAAAGCAGTGTCGGGATCCCGAGAGAAACCCCCAGGCAACGGAAAGATCAGCTGTTCCTGGAATTGTAGCTTCTTCCACCCTCAACCTGTACACCTCGAGCAACTGCGTATAACACGACTTGTAGCACGCTCACAGTAAGCATAACCGATCGAAGGAAACAAATGAACAAATACCACGCAGCTCAACACTGACATGGCCTGCCCATCACGTCGACTGGCTTTGACCACAGCCTGAACGTGCTGCTGCATGCCAGTTTCTTGGATTTCTTCAAGAAGTGCTTGTATTTTTAATCCAAAGCACGTCAGGTATTGTAGGGGCCTTAGTAACCAAACCCTCCACTCAGCTCCGAAGATAGCAACACTGCTGGCCGCCAGAAGAAGAATCCGAAGGATTATAAACCCTAACTCCTAAACGCTATGCAGAATGAAGTTTCGTCTAGCTCAACCCTGACGACCTCGATTGCGCTGTAGGCCGACGACACCTGGTGTCCATGTGCAAGGGAGTTTAGTCGGCATGCCGCATAATTCTTAATCAAAGGCGGTCTCGTCGCAGGACGGTTGGTGGTCTCTCGGGTTGTCAATTCGCTGCTGCACTCTGGCCGACTACTTGAATCTCGCCCCAGTGCGTTTAGGTGAACGCCATGGTGCATGCTTGAAGCTGAGTATCTGAAAATGGGGTTGCGGCTCTGTCTCACACTGGTGTTGTTTGGTGGAGGTTTGTGTTGATCCCGTCGACTGCATCTGTGACACTCAAGTAGCTATTTTCACCATGGGTGCTCTTATCAGTATTACTGACCTATTTGTCATATTGTCACTGACTCTTATGGTTAGTGCTACTGTTGGCTGTTACTCGATTTTGTGGCGGAAGCAAAACCAGAAGCTTTCACAACAGGGGTTGTTGTTTCGAAGTGAGGCTAGATTCGCAGAACTTCGTACCCCGAGCCCTGTACAGTCTCGTAAGCGGTTCTTGTGGTTTGCAGTTTAGGGTCTCTGGGCCCTTAGCGTTGAGGAGCTCGGGATTCTGGTCTAATGTCAGGGAGTTGAGGGCTTCGCGATTCTCCACAATCACTATAGTTACAGCCATGGCATAAGCATAGTACGGGTGACGGTGACACTAGGAGCAGAGCTGCAAACAGGACGCCATGAATGATAGCAGCAACCCAACTATGGCCATTGCCATTCCTGTTCCCATGACATGCTCAGGTTGTTGTTCCATGTTGAAAGGATCTATATACTACTGAGAATCCAGAGTCCATGTAACATTTGCTGCTTGGATCTAAGGGCTCGGAACCCGTGAAATCCCTCGCAGCCTGTGCTCAACTTATTGCAGAAACCCGCCTTCGCAAGAAGACCCACAATCAGTAGCACTGAAATGGCGTGTACATGTGCATGCACTCTTGACAGCCTGACACACCATGCGAGAGTGAGAGATATCGGGAAGCCAAACAGGCAGGCACACCAATGGCACCAGACGGAAGCAGAAAGAGATAGAGAGATAGAGAGAGAGAGAGAGAGAGAGAGAGAGAGAGAGAGAGAGAGAGGGAGAGACAGAGAGAAAGAGACAAAGAAGGAGAAGAGGGAAAGAGAGAGAGAGAGAGAGAGAGAGTCAACAACCAAGGAAATGAGGCAAAAACAGACCCCAAAAGCCACCACCCAGATTGCTCATCCGCCCTGCCTCCCTGGACGTAGCACTGGAAGCAGCCTGATCAATCTTGCAATTTAATCTGTGCGTTTTGGTTGGGGGCTGCATGTGGTTGCCACGGTGGATACTTGCGGCAGGGGAATTGAGCATGCAAGGCGACGCGGTTCAGGGTTCGTTGCTTTTTGGAAGTCCGCCAAGCTTGTGAGTTTACGAGACTCCATCTCAAGGCAAGAATTCCTAAACCCTGAACCCACCCTAAACCGTGAAATTACTAGGCCCTAAACCCTGAGCGGCGAACCAGGGCCTGTAGTTCCTGTCAGCAGAACCCCCGTCATGCCCTCAAGGATCCTGAGCTACCCTAAACCTCTCAAAGCTGTAAACCCTCCAAGCAAGCTCCAACCTGTAGAACCCAGCTGGAGACCCCCTCTTGAAACCCTTCTGATGGCCCAAACCCTAAACCCTAAACCCTAAACCCCAAACCCCAAACCCTAAACCCTAAACCCTAAACCCAAAACCCTAAACCCTAAACCCCAAACCGTTAGCACAATGCCCAAAAACCCAAATCTTCCGGTATCTCCCCAACAGGCCCAGGGCCCCAACTGCGGGGCTTGAGAGTGGTGCCAGGTCGGCCAGCCTAAGTAAAGCAAATTCAGGGTTTGGAGGGTTTTAAGGTTTTTGGGTCTTAGGCTTTAAGGGTTTAGGGGTTTGGGGGTTTAGGATTTTGGGTCTTAGGCTTCGGATGTGAGGGTTTCGGTTTCTGTCTCTAATTTTGGTTTAGTTTTTGGACCCGAGTTTCATAAGCATCAAGGGTTGAACGCTCAGGTCTTTGCTTCGGGATCATGCTTCAACTCATCCCCTTCGGCTTCCTCCTCTTCTTGCCTCTTTGCAGTGTTTCAGTGTTGGTGCTTCCCAGCCAGACTCGAGGCTGGTAGGTTGAATTGCAAGTCTGGGAGTGGAATTACTGTCGGCGTTGGGTAAAGCATGCGCGTATCGATGGTGGTAAGCCTAATTCTTGACACGACGAACTCTCGGGGCAGCCGAACAACGAATCTCTCTGTTGTGCAAAGTAAGAAGGACATCGCCGACATGTCTTGTAGACCGAGGGCTCGAGTGGGGTCTAGGTTGCTGGAATATTCCTCCAGTTTGCACATTTGACCCGAGCGAGAAGGTGAACTTCAAGCACACATGAAAGTACAACGTTGAAGCGAGCCTGCTCTAGCTGACTCAGGCAAGCCATCATAAAACGATGCAACAAGCCTTCAACTCCCGCGCACCAGATGGAACATCCATGATCTCTGCGAGTGATGATGTGATGATCCATCATTGAAACTCAGCCCGGCAGAACGCTCGAAGCCGCAAGCAAAACAACCAAGAAACTAGATCCGTAAAGCTAACCCATCAAGGCCCGTGGCACAATCTTGCTCCGA
The DNA here is from genome assembly GCA_905221615.1 of Symbiodinium sp. CCMP2592. Lineage (NCBI taxonomy): Eukaryota > Dinophyceae > Suessiales > Symbiodiniaceae > Symbiodinium > Symbiodinium sp. CCMP2592. The sequence goes on from CAJNDT010005857.1 coordinate 45,745, forward strand.
ACGGAGCCGCCCGTTGCACGATTCGTTCTGCAGGTCATGCGGCATTCGGAGTGCTTTGCGGTAGCTAACTAAGGTGGTTCTCAGCTCGAACCCAAACCCGAAACCCCAGCTACCCTGGCCGCAATCAAATCTTGAGAAGGGTAGCCTGCTTTCTAGGCATTAAGATTGCTTGGGCCCTTTTGCCAGTTCTTGGACTTCCTTCAAGGGCCATCGCCGCAAGGCCTGAGCCTGAGCTCATCGCATTCTTGGGTCACAGGTCTTGGACACCGTAAGTTGCACTCCCCAGCAGGTCACAGAGGTTGATCCCCTGCCCCAGATCACTCTTGGAACTCTCCAAAGGCTCTGGGAGAAGGAGAACCCTCTGCCTGGTGAGGTGCAGCATGACCAAAACCTCAGCCACAGGAACTCTTAATCCTAAACCCTTTCCCCTGAGAGTGACAGTGAACAGGGCCCACATTGAAAGAGGCCTCCGATCTTCGGTTTCGGAGGGCCAGGACATCAAAGCCAACAGCTTTGAGAGCCGCAAGGCTTCATCGACCCCGCACATGTACGAACTCCGTCAATAGCTACTGGCAGGATCATTAGCATCGCACGTTTTGCCGTCGACATGCGTTGCTCCAAGCAGGAGCATAAACACGTCTAGCTCCAAACCCTAGGCCCTAGGCTCGTACAGAATCTGGTCGCAGGCTTCGGGTCGGTATAGGGAGGTACCCGTGCTGTGAAAAGGCAGGGTTGACGGCTCGGGGCTTTGTGCGGCTCACTCATTTTTTTTTAACAGACAGGGGTGTGGTGCGATAGCCCAGCACCTCCGGACCAGCACTAGTCCTTTGCTGCTTTCCACATGAAGGTGATTTGGCTCGGGAATCAGCGAGGCCGCTTAACAACAAACCATGAGCGGGATGCACAGCGGGCCCAGTGGTAGTTTGAGAGAAATTGGAGACCTTGATACCAGCCCCGAAAAGTGAAGTCCTGATCTTCAGGACACAGAGATAAGATGCCCCCCGTTTCAAGAAATCACAGCTCCCGGAACTTTCAATAATTTTCCATCCCATGAAGAAGAGCTGGGAAGCCCCCCCGTCTCCTGAGTCCCAAAGTCATTGAAACCCAAACACCCCAAGGCCTGCTTGAGCTTCAAGCTAGTACTTGTCCTGTCATGGTGACGACATACAAAAACCCGTAGTCGACCTACCTCACTCCTGACCGTAGCCGTCATGGAGATGTCGTCAACTTCAAAGCCCTGAGACATCAACGGTAACCGTGAACCCTGGAATGCTTCAAAAGGCCGAACAAGCCCTGAAGACCCCAAACCCTCAGACCCCCCAACAAAAAGCCAACAACCCCAAAACTCTGAAGACCCTAAACCCTGAATCCCCGTCCCCCTCACAAGAAGCCTCAAACCCTAAACCCTAAAACACCACCCCTAGACCCCTTGTAGTAACCCTTATAATACCCACCTTATAGTAACCCTTATAATGCCCTCTTATAGTAACACTCATAATACCCCCTTATAGTAACCCTTATCGACCCATATAGTAGCCCTCATGGCACCGAGCCCCAGGCGTGCGACTCAAAAGCTTCGCTAGCCGTTGAGGCCGGAGTGCGTGGGGTCTTCGGCGCCGAGTAGGGGCCCTGTTTAGGGCTTAGGGTTTCAGGGTTTTAGGGCTTTAGGGTTTTGGATTTAGGGTTTGCCATTGGGGCGTTTGGGGTTCTGCGTGGTTAAGGGTGTTAGGGTTGAGGTTTTGGGGCTTATAGGGCTTAGGGTTTGAGGCTTCTAAGGCGATTCTAAGGTTTAGCGTCTTAGGGTTTTAGGGGGTTTAGGATGTAGGGTATCGTCGGGTTGAGGGTTAATGGGCCTTGAGAGTGGCGAGCGTCCAGCACCCCTTCCTGAAGGATTTTTTTGATCCACGTAGATGCTAAGAATGCATAATACGTAATAAATAACTATGACCTAGAGCATAGGAGAATAGCACCTGTACCTGAGGAATTCCGGATCATACCTCATCCGAACATGGCCTTGGACTAAGGTGACGGGGAATTGAATACTACTCATCCCAGCAACCCTCGTCACGACGAGCCTGTGAATGCACTAGACTTGAGCCCGAAAACTCGGTTCCCTGACTTGGGGGGGCTTTGGGGATTGGAGTTGAATCGGATGGGTTCAGGGCTCGGCGGTTCTTGCTCGCTTGTTGAGAGGGAGCTGAAGCTTCAGGGGCTCACGTTCAAGTAGAACTACAACTTGAAGGGACAAAGGACAAGCCGAAGAGAGCTTCAAGGAATGAGTGGCAAGTGCTCTAACTTGGGCAGTGCGGGGGTTCATGGTGGTGATGCTTCGAGATGTTGCGGTTTGGAGCTGTGTATAAGCATGTTCTACCCTGGGTACTGATGTCTTCTTTCTGCATCCTGGTCCTGGTCGGCAATGAAATTCATTGGGCAAAGGACGCTTCATGTCCGCTTCTGACAGCTCAACGTTAGCACTTCTCCTCCTCCAATGGTAGTCTTCTTATTCGTGCCATACTACTACTACTACTACTACTACTACTACTACTACTACTACTACTACTACTACTACTACTACTACTACTACTACTATTACTACTACTACTACTACTACTGCTACTACTGCTACTACTGCTACTACTGCTACTACTACTACTACTACTGCTACTACTGCTACTACTACTACTACTACCTCTCGGTTTTGATGGCTGCCGACATCTTCATATGTGCAGAGCGAAAAGGATGCCACTTCCCACCTCTGATGCAGTGAACGCGGAGTTCAAGCTGCGGAGGAAGTCGCGACTGCAAGCAAAAAACGTGACAAGCCGAATGCAAGATTCAGTGTTCAGAGTTTCCAACCATCAAGAAGTGTTGTGAGTACGCCATGCAACAATGGCAGTGCGATTGCACACATACATAGAAAGAGACAACGACAAAGAGCAACCAAAGCTAGCCATCTATCTATCTATACACATAATACATGGATCCGAATGCTTGTGTGGAAGTCCTGTTCCTCGGACTCTGGACGAGAAGAGACACTAGAACTAGACAGGAAAATTCCGTGATTGTGTCGGTCGTAAAGATTGCAATGAACAGACACTTCGAAGCAATGCAATGAGTTAGAGACATTTGTCACATGCCAAGACATCAATCTGCCGCTGCCTGTCTTTGACCCGGCGAGTGCAGGCACCTTCGATGAAGGGATTGTCACCTTCCAGCAAAGATGTAGACATCAAGGAACGATGCACGCATGTGTACGGACTCAGGCTGGTGACTGACACCCGAAGCTCGTGAAGAGACTTAACTAAATCTTGAAGGAGCAAGCCTGAATGATACCCCTCTCGCAGCGGTGTGTGGTCATCAAAGTACCAAGACTACAGTGACTACAGGAAGGACATTACATGCAGAAATGCAAAGAAGCACAGCAAGACCAATCTTACCGATTCAAGCTACTGAGGTGCATACTCGTCAGAGTCCTTCTACTGTGTCGATGTGTTAAGTCTTCTTGTCATTACGCTCGTTATTAAATAGAGCAATGACGAATGCGTATTGACGACTATTGCCGTTCTAACTTCAAGTTTGATTGGCCTGGGCAAAGGCTGTTAGGACCGTTAGGATTCAGGAATTCAGGGTTCATGAACCATGCGGAGTAAAGGTGGGACGTTGTGGTGCCAACGCCACATGCTGAAGCATCTTCCGAATTCCAGGACAACATTGGTTCGCTCCTGTGCTGCGAGAGATCATGTAGCTGCAGCTGGATAACCTGATGTATTTCGAGGCATCAGTTGAGATCGGATTCTAGACTCCAGAATCTGGTCAAGCTGGACTCCAGCCTTTCATGAACACCACGATACTACAACCCTCTCTCAACAAAAGCACCTTCGAAACCCGAGGGCCTGTGTTCGAAAGGAGCATTGCGCCCGCAAAGGCAAGGTGACCAGCACGACTTTCATCTCAGCACATGCACAAGGGTCATGGTGAAGGGCTTCGGCTCAAGACTACCATCAGTGTTCGTTCTGTTGCACTCGATGCGAGGCAGAGAAATGTTGCAAGCTAAGCCAGTACCAACAGGATTGAGGGGTGCAGCCACACACACCGCCATCTCAACAACACCCCCAACCCACGCTGAAGCTTCATAGCTTCAGGCAGTGTCCTAGAGATTTGAAGCTTTAACACCAGGACCTTGTTAAGGAATTTAATTCAAGTAACCGCAATAGGGATCTATGGTATCTATAGTGGTTTCCTTGATGATGCCGACCCCGAGGCGCAAATCCACGCGAGGAGAAACCCGAAGCGGCCAAGTGCGAGGCTCAATTCAGGTCGAGATGCTTTCCCTGCATGAGGCATTGCTTTCTCTCTGAGTCTTCTAATACTTGGAGACTCAGGCGAAGGGTCTCGACGCGCTGTATTCAGCTTAGATGCGTTTATGACCCTCATCAAGCTCGGGGAGCATGATGTAACAACTCCTGACTTCAGCAAGCATGTTTTGACGGGCACTCGGCCGTCAAAGCAGGACCTAGCAACAGCAGCCACAATCAAGGGCCTAAGGGTGCACTCGACAGGAGCGACAAGCATCGACCTCTGACATGTCAAAACTCAGGACCAACTGAATCCACAACACCAATTTCGTTGCGCCTGAGTTGTTGTGTACCCCAATAGAACCGAAAATCGAAGTACCGAATCAATAACAAGCAAAAGCAGCAAGCTCAAAGCTCAAAGGTCGGAAGAAAAGCAGCAAAATGAACAGACAAGGAATCGCCGGCTGTCGTGCAACCCGGCAAATGCAATACGCGCAACAACAACTGGGGTTCCTCAAGCTCCAAGCAAGGTCCCGTACTACACACCCTTGACTGTTTTTACAAGATTATTATGTTCATATATCTGTGACTCGAGTCATATTATACCATTATATCACTATATTATTCATAGTGTTATTTATTCTTGCAACAAATTGCGCTTCAACTTAGGCCCGGCCTAGCAGGTCCACCGTGCGCTGGTTGCGCACCTCCACGACCTGTAGATCCACCTCAGGGCCAAAACTTACTTCAAGGTCGGGTGATGTTCAAGATGAGGTACAATAACCCCCATCGAAGGCACTTACTTGGCATATTCCGATTTCGGTCTCATCTTTGCTCAGGGTCGGAGCTGTCTGGAAGGCATCAGAAGAAGTGGATAACACGCTGCCGGCGGCGCCCGCAGTGCTTCAGGCTCAGGCTAGAGAGTGCCATGGTGCGTTCGGAACGTGGGGCTGAGTACTTGGCAGAAACTTTGGTTGACCAACTGCTCTCAGGCGGATGAGAAGGTTAGACACACTGCCACAGCGCCATGAAGCCCCCCCCTAAGGTTTATGAGATGGAATCGAAGTCTTTGAAGAACATTGAACCCTTTCCGTCTTACCAGCTTCGCCCTTAGCAAAAACCAACGAAATCAGCCCATGGCAAGAAACGATGGGCAATGCACGACCCGAACATTCGCGAATCGGATGTGGAAATTCCGGTATCAGCATCCCGTGGAATGATAGCGCAAGCCGTAGGAGATCTCAAAGTGCCGGCCAAGAGCCTCCAGCATCGCACGCCAGTCATCCCGCTCCTGTCACCGTGCTCAGCACTCCGCAGCCAGTCGGCTTAGTGCTACCGCATGACAGCTCAGTAAAAGGAGGAGTACAATTGCTGGTTTCATCCCGTGCTGGGGCAGGAAACCCCTCATGAAGGCATGTTGTGCGTGAACAACAGCAATTCGGCAGAAGCAACACCAGATGCTGCCGACAAGAAAGCTGCCACTTCGAAGCAAGCAACTTGATAACACCGGCCCGCTCACATCAGACAGCCCGTCGCAATCGGTTTCAGCATTGCAGCAAAGCGGCTCAGTGGAAGGAGAAGTACAATTGCTGGTGTCATCCCGTGCTGGGGCAGGAAACCCCTCATGAAGGCATGTTGTGCGTGAACAACTGCAATTCGGCAGAAGCAAAACCAGATGCTGCCGACAAGAAAGCTGCCACTTCGAAGCAAGCAACTTGATAACACCGGCCCGCTCACATCAGACAGCCCGTCGCAATCGGTTTCAGCACTGCAGCAAAGCGGCTCAGTGGAAGGAGAAGTACAATTGCTGGTGTCATCCCGTGCTGGGGCAGGAAACCCCTCATGAAGGCATGTTGTGTGTGAACAACTGCAATTCGGCAGAAGCAACACCAGATGCTGCCGACAAGAAAGCTGCCACTTCGAAGCAAGCAACTTGATAACACCGGCCCGCTCACATCAGACAGCCCGTCGCAATCGGTTTCAGCATTGCCGCAAAGCGGCTCAGTGGAAGGAGAAGTACAATTGCTGGTGTCATCCCGTGCTGGGGCAGGAAACCCCTCATGAAGGCATGTTGTGTGTGAACAACTGCAATTCGGCAGAAGCAACACCAGATGCTGCCGACAAGAGAGCTGCCACTTTGAAGCAAACAACTTGATAACACCGGCCCGCTCACATCAGACAGCCCGTCGCAATCGGTTTCAGCACTGCCGCAAAGCGGCTCAGTGGAAGGAGAAGTACAATTGCTGGTGTCATCCCGTGCTGGGGCAGGAAACCCCTCATGAAGGCATGTTGTGTGTGAACAACTGCAATTCGGCAGAAGCAACACCAGATGCTGCTGACAAGAAAGCTGCCACTTCGAAGCAAGCAACTTGATAACACCGGCCCGCTCACATCAGACAGCCCGTCGCAATCGGTTTCAGCATTGCCGCAAGCGGCTCAGTGGAAGGAGAAGTACAATTGCTGGTGTCATCCCGTGCTGGGGCAGGAAACCCCTCATGAAGGCATGTTGTGTGTGAACAACTGCAATTCGGCAGAAGCCACCAGATGCTGCACAAGAAAGCTGCCACTTCGAAGCAAGCAACTTGATAACACCGGCCCGCTCACATCAGACAGCCCGTCGCAATCGGTTTCAGCATGCCGCAAAGCGGCTCAGTGGAAGGAGAAGTACAATTGCTGGTGTCATCCCGTGCTGGGGCAGGAAACCCCTCATGAAGGCATGTTGTGTGTGAACAACTGCAATTCGGCAGAAGCAACACCAGATGCTGCCGACAAGAAAGCTGCCACTTCAAAGCAAGCAACTTGATAACACCGGCCCGCTCACATCAGACAGCCCGTCGCAATCGGTTTCAGCACTGCCGCAAAGCGGCTCAGTGGAAGGAGAAGTACAATTGCTGGTGTCATCCCGTGCTGTGGCAGGAAACCCCTCATGAAGGCATGTTGTGTGTGAACAACTGCAATTCGGCAGAAGCAACACGAGATGCTGCCGACAAGAAAGCTGCCACTTCAAAGCAAGCAACTTGATAACACCGGCCCGCTCACATCAGACAGCCCGTCGCAATCGGTTTCAGCACTGCCGCAAAGCGGCTCAGTGGAAGGAGAAGTACAATTGCTGGTGTCATCCCGTGCTGGGGCAGGAAACCCCTCATGAAGGCATGTTGTTTGTGAACAACTTCAATTCGGCAGAAGCAACACCAGATGCTGCCGACAAGAAAGCTGCCACTTTGGAAGCAAGCAACTTGATAACACCGGCCCGCTCACATCAGACAGCCCGTCGCAATCGGTTTCAGCACTGCCGCAAAGCGGCTCAGTGGAAGGAGAAGTACAATTGCTGGTGTCATCCCGTGCTGGGGCAGGAAACTCCTCATGAAGGCATATTGTGTGTGAACAACTTCAATTCGGCAGAAGCAACACCAGATGCTGCCGACAAGAAAGCTGCCACTTCGAAGCAAGCAACTTGATAACACCGGCCCGCTCACATCAGACAGCCCAACGCAATCGGTTTCAGCACTGCCGCAAAGCGGCTCAGTGGAAGGAGAAGTACAATTGCTGGTGTCATCCCGTGCTGGGGCAGGAAACCCCTCATGAAGGCATGTTGTGTGTGAACAACTGCAATTCGGCAGAAGCAACACCAGATGCTGCCGACAAGAAAGCTGCCACTTCGAAGCAAGCAACTTGATAACACCGGCCCGCTCACATCAGACAGCCCGTCGCAATCGGTTTCAGCACTGCCGCAAAGCGGCTCAGTGGAAGGAGAAGTACAATTGCTGGTGTCATCCCGTGCTGGGGCAGGAAACCCTTCATGAACGCCGAACAAACACGAAGCAGCTGAACCATCATCAAACGCAGACGAGAGGAACGCTGCCACTTCAATAAAGGCATCTTGATAACACCGGCCCGCTCACATCAGACAGCCCGTCGCAATCGTTTTCAGCACTGCCGCAAAGCGGCTCAGTGGAAGGAGAAGTACAGTTGCTGGTGTCATCCCGTGCTGGGGCAGGAAACCCCTCATGAAGGCATGTTGTGTGCGAACAACAATTCAGCAGAAGCAACACCAGATACAGCCGACAGGCAAGCTGCCACTCCAGCAGCTTGATAACACCGGCCCACGACAGACAGCAATCGATTTCAGCACTGTGTCATCCTATGTTGTGTGTGTACCGTGTTCATGCAAGCATAGTCTTCGCATTGCAAGACTGACTGTTCGCACCAGCCGTCACACCCAGAAAGACACATTGCGTGCCACTTCTCTCCAAGCCTTCATGTTACATGGAGCCAGACGGACCTTGCAACTTGAAAGGCCCAAACTCGCCACGAAAAGACCCTGAAAGCAACCTAAACCCCTAAGCCTTGAGCCTTAAGCCCTCAACCCTAAACAACCCTAAACCCTAAACCCTAAACCCTAAACCCCCTAAACCCTTAAACCCTAAACCCTAAACCCTAAACCCTTAAGCCCTGGGCCCTGAACTCTAGCGACTTTAGGACTCCTGGAGAGCGAAGAGCTCATTGGCTACACGAACAGTCAAGCCGGACCTCAGTGCAGCGTCTTAGGTTTAGGGTTTAGGGCTCAGGGTTTAGGGTTTAAGGGTTTAGAAAGGGTTTAGGGGGGTTTAGGGTTTTGGGGTGTAGGGTTTAGGGTTTAGGGCACAACACTACCATACAACAGGTCTGCATCTTTATCTTTACGCTTATCCATCCATCCAGCTATCTACCTATCTATCCGTTCTCACCTACCTGACAAGCTGGCTGGCCGATTGATTGACTATTCATCTGTCTAGCTATCTTTCTATCTATCTCTGTAACTATATATTTGTGTATCAACCTGTTTACATATCTCCCTATCTACCTATCCATCGATCTATCTATCTATCTGCCTATCTAACCACCTGTCTGTCTATCTATCTTTCTCGATGCCATCCATCTGTTTCTCTATACCTATCCATGTATCTATCTGTACGCCATCTATCTATATACAAACATGCATACGTACACCTTCCATTGAAAACCTGCCCAGACCATGGTAGTGTTGACGGACTTTTGGTAGGAGTAGTGATGAACCAACGGGGTTAAATGTGATTAAATCATAGACACCACAACCTGAACACCGAAACTGTCAATCGAAATTCTCTGAAGCCCCACATGCCAGCTAGTGCAACCTTGACAACAATCCCGAGACTGTTCAGAAACCAAGAAGCCGGATGAGCCTCAAAACACATGACCTCCAACAACAGCACTGTAACCCATGAAACAACCACTCACCTGAACACCTCAACATTGCAGAACAAGAGCAAGACAAGCATCATCAACAAGAACGACAAACAAGCTCTAACCTCACACAGCCCTAGACTCTAGACCACAACATCGCATCTCATCACGCCACCCCGCCAAACAACAACAAAACTTCAGGTTTGGTCTCAGGGAACAGTTTTGACTCGGAAACCCTCAGGGCACTGCCAATCCCGCTCCCGAGGCATTCCAGGGCCCGGCTTCTCAAAGGGCGGGCCTCAAAACAAGCTAGTATAGTATGGTACACTATACTGACTATACTATAGTATGCTATATTGTAACGGAATTCCGATGCTTCACGAGTTCTTGGGTTTAAGGCTTCGTTGGTGAAGGGCTTTGTTGCAGGATGTAGGCATCTGCGATCCTAGGACCGAGAGTTCAGGATTGAATGTTCGCGGTGTTCAAGAACGGGTAGGGATGCACGGAACACGGCTACTTGTAGCAAGGTTACTTTGAGGCGTTACTCCGCCGTTCCCACCAGAACCGCATCTAAGGTAAATGAGTAGATTTCTGTTGAGACCCAATGCTGCAGTCTTCTTAAGCAGATGTCGTTGCTCCTGTGAAAACTGAAGAACAGCAAAAAGCATACAAGCATGGATGCTCCAAACGCACTGTGGTCGCGAATCGAGCTTGGGAAACAAGCTATCAGTCTACCAGAACCTGTGGCGCCCTATATGCCTTCAAACTTCAGCCCAACAATGCCTCACAAGAAGAATCGAAACACATTCGCTTGACTGTGCATCCTAAACCCAGCCGCGCTGCAAAGTCAATATGAAGTGTCACTTGCCACGAGCAAACCATAACCTAACACCGTAAATCTAAACTCTAAATTCCACAGCCTAAACTCAGCCCTTGAGCCCTTACTCTAGACCCACAAGCAGAGATTTCGGGCTGTAGGCGATGATCAGCATTTCAGAGAATCACGGGTGCCGTACTACGTAGTGAGCCTTATCCACAGATCCTACTACTTCGAGCCAAATTAAGGTTAGATACGAAGTATGTACAGTACAATCGTGAGTTGAACAGTTGCGTAAGTGAGGCTGCTGCCGAATATGGTGTGGCTCTTGCCAGATCCGCAGGTCCCTGCAGCGGCGATGAGGACCTGAAAGCGGCTTTGGGGGCACGAAAATCTCGGAGGGAGGCTTCGGGTTCGGGGTTTCGGGGTTTCGGTTTTCTGGTTTCCTTATATATTATTTAGTATATGTAGTCCGTTTGTAACTATATAGTATGCCCGAAATCCCGATTCCAACTATTGAGGCCCCGACCGGGTTCCCGTGTTCTAGGGCTTGAAGGGCGTATCAAGGCATTGGGGTTTAACTATGAATTTCGGAAGGGCTCACTTTCCATTTTTGAAAGTTCATGTCATAAACTTCAGACTTAAATGCTGAATCCTCAACCTCAAAACATCAGCCCTGAGTTGTAGGACATTTTTCAGATGTCTGCTTATGCTGTATCCCGTGTGTACCTGTGCGTGCACACGCTGAACTCTGAATCCTAAACTCGAAATCCATCGCAATCCGAAACTTCAACCAAGTACTCGCAAGCACCCCGGGGCAGATGCGTTGTAGCCATCGATCGCCGACTGCACAAGACCTTGCACCTGGTGTGACAAGAGATGTAGAGCTGTATCAGATACTACAACATACTGTAACGTGCTATAGTAATTATGCTATGGGATATAGTATTCTACTAAGATATACCAAGGCTGGTGGGCCACTGTATCAAATCAAGATAGTATGGGAGTTAATGAATAGAGTACTGGGGCTTTGGGGGTACTATTTGCTTTTTCAAGGAAACTTGAAGAAAAATGTAGGTAGCCCTAAACACTAAACCCTAAACCCTAATGTAGTCCCTCATTTTACCCTCGTTTCTAGCAGCTGCAAGCATACTGAGGGAAAAGTGCCGTTTGCGCCTATTCTAATCACTAAGGCCTTCTACTATGTAGCCAGAAGCCTAAACCCTAAACCCCAAACGCAAATCTGCAAGCTCTCTGTTGGCTTGGGCATGGGTGAAGAACAGAGGCCATCTATCATCACGCCTGGGCAACCAAGTCGCGTGGTACAACCATGTAAACTATGCCGACTATGCCGTGTCCCCGCCCATGAACCCGAAATCACCCAAAACCTTGAGAGCAAACTCTCAACCCCTCCTCAACTCAACCCACCTTGACCTTCAACGAGTCAACAGCCTCGAAAATCCCTTCAACCCCAAACTCCTCAGACATTGAACTCCCTAAACCCAAAAAAACCCGAAGCCCCTAAACTCAAAACCTCCGACCCTGGGCTTCCAGCCTCTCCGAAGACCTCCTCTTGGCCGACTTTTGGGCCAAGCACACGGCCGTTGAAGCGGAACATGTTTGCGGCCTCGAAGAGGAAAGGGAGAGGGTTTGGGGACTTTGAGGTTCGGGGTTTGGGGGTTCGGGTATGGGGTTTTGGGGTTTGGGTTTGGCATTTCGGGGGTCTAGTGGCTGGGGGTTGAGGGCTTGGTGTACCGGATTTTGTGGGTCTTATGTGGTGACTTTGGTTTGTGCAATCAGGGTGTAGAGTTGTCTCTGTCGAAGGTGTATGGCACCCCTCGTGTACGGGGGACAGAGTGTATGGGCCTTAGCGATTAGAAGAGGGTTTGGGGAATCTTATACTTCCGTTTTAATGAGGACAACGAGGACCCCGAAACAGTATTTTTACCCGTATTTATTTAAGCCCCTACATTAGTGGGATCTTTACCTGGGAATGGAGCCCTGCAGTGAGACAGCCTTGAGCTGGAAGAAGCCGTAGTTGAGGGAGCGGGGTCTTGAGGGCTTGAGATACATTGCGAAAATCCGCTGGCTATCAGTGAAATCTGGGATTTTCAGTATTCAGATCCTGTCATGATGGGAGCTGTTTCCCTATCCAGTCGTGGTCTAGGCAGAACTGACAATTTCGTGTGAATTTACACTCCATAGTCTGTTTGGATGTATAGGGCACAGGACAGCCTCATCATCCGGAAACTCCTGTTACAGCACAAGTCGAATTAGCACAAACAGTGCGATCTTCGCAATTCCGGAAACCACGGCCCTGAAGCCTAGGCCCTAAAGTTTTGTTAACACTCGGTGGCGTTCTTCTGGTGTTATGCTCTTACGTCCCCTCTGCTATGGCAGCACTTCGGACGGCAAGACTGCGGGCCCTACACTCAAAGTAAAGCCTGCACCCTAATCCTAATCCCCCAGGCACCACTAAACCCCAAAAGCCCTAAAAACCCTAAACACCCTAAACCATAAAAGCCTATAACCCTAATCACTAATCCCCAAAACGCACTGGAGAGAGCTCAGCCGGGCCTGTGCCACTTTGGATTTGGAGTTGGATCTCCTGGAGCTGGAAGCAACGCTGCCGGTCGCTGCCCTCAGCTGACTCAGATCTGAACGGCGAGGCTTGGGTTCAAGGCAAGTGGGGAGCTTCCGAAAAGAGGGGACCCTTAGGGTTCCTTTAAAGGGCACCATAAGGGCTCCTTTAAGGCTTAAGGGATCTATAGGGGTTCTAGAAGAGTTCAGCCTCAAAATAAGGTATCCCTAATCTTCGGAAACTGCCAACTGAAGCCAACAAACTTCGCTTCTGGTGTAAGGAGTAGCCTTTGTCTTTAGATTACGGTTTAGGGTGTTAACATCACAACGGCCGATAGAAGCGAGACAGGGCTTCGGGCCTGGCAGTACCCATTATTGGAGCTCTAAGGTGTGGTGGCCGTGGCAGTGGTGAAAGGGTCGAGATGAGGCTTGAGAGGTGACGGATGTGTCGTTTTAGGGTAAGGGGTTTAGGGTTTAGGGGTTTCAGGTATAAGGGTTTAGGGGTTTAGGGTTTACATTCTCCGGCGAGTGCTCTCAAGTTTTATGCTTGAGAGGCTCGGACTCAGAAGGAGTCTTAAGGAACAGATCCCTGCCCAGGTTCTCAGTTCGTTCTACTCGTGCAACATTGGCTTTCGATTCTCACGAGCATGAAACGGATGTTGTCGAGCTTGGATATGCAGCTTCTGACTCCGGATTTGGATTCGTAGCTTGTTCCTTCGCAAGCTGGAGCTCCGGGGGCGTCGTCCATTTACACATGCAGGGATGTCCAACACCCTGCCGTGAGGGGTTGGCCTTCAAACATAGGTGGGCTCAGATGACGCATCTTCGAGGTTAGGCACGCTGCCTACACGTGAAACTCCAGGTTCTGTTCGGAGCCCATAGTACTCAAAGCTCAGGAGAGACCATAATCTGCATCTAGGGCGCAGCGTGAAGTCTAGTGCATCCACCTGCTCAGAGATTGCGGGCTTGCTTGTCGGGGCTGGGTCTGTTGAAGAAACACCACAGGGGCATGCTCCAAGGAGATGAAACAAACGTATGCAGTTCAGTATCCGGAGATCATACGCTGGACAGCACGAGTTACATACTGATTCTGTACTACCTCCGAAGTTATCTGGTGCTTCCGATCCTCCAGCCCGTCTCATGCCTCAGAACTGGAAGAGCGACTCTGTTTGCGACGTCAATCAACACCACGCTGAACTTAAGGCGCTGGACTCTGTGCAATAACGCAACCCATGATGCTCATCGCCCTCCCCCTCCTCATCATCATCATGTTCATCATCAGCACCGCACTGATAGCAATAGTCGTGCTGATGGTGAAGCAAAAGCTGTAGCTAGAACAACTCCTGCGATGGCACTGCATGCTAAACTGTTATACCAACAGCAAGAACAATCGCAGCACACCCAGAATGAAACGCTCACCGTATTTGATAACCTATGCACACACATGTTCTCCTCTATACCACTTGTATATTCAGAGCCACTTATGTATTTGTGCATCTCTCAGCTTGCACATGGTTAGTGTCTGATGACAGCGACTGTCGGCGCCTCATTCATTAGAGTAGGATTTTGTGGTACATTCTAGTGTGTCGTTGTAATCAGGAACCCTCGAGAATCATATTGGTGATACTCCCATATGAAATAATTACCTATACTATTTTGGGGGTTCCTTATTATAAGTGTAATATAAAAAAAACCCAAAACCTTATTCTAATTATAAACGCATCTATATTATATGAAACACACGAAACCGACCTCCGGTGCTCCTCCATCAGGCTCGTTGGACCTGAGCGACATGGTATTCCAAGCAGAGAACTGTAGGGGCTCAGATGGGATTAGTAGGGGCTTTAGTAATTAGAACAGGCTTCCTCTAATTTAAAGGTTCCTTTAAGGGATACTATAAATAATTAAGGATACTCTAAGGGATCTAAGGGATGCCAGGGCCCTTGGGGCCCATGATACTATAGTTATAATAAGGAACCCCGCAAAATAGTATAGGCAATGATACAGTCCTATATTACTTCTCCTCCAGTGGCCTTAAACAAGCGCGCGCACCCAGACTGACCGACTGACTTACCTGTTGCCTCACCTATTCAGCGATATGCAAATCTACCTGGCTTTGTCTCTGCTCGCAGGCTGCGTCTCTCTGTTTGCTCAAGTTCTCGCCCAGTCTGTAACTACTCGTATCTTCAGAAGATAGACTCAGAAACCGAACTGAAGCAGACCCAATTATGAAAAGGTCCCGGGTCACCGGACAGCTTCTCCGTGATCACCTTGAGAGTATCTTGATCCACCTGCCAGATTCTGCAGAACTCCAGAACGCCAGGGCTGTGCTAGTCGGCTTGAAACTCCAGACCTTTGTCTTAGCCGAAGCTCCTACAATTGAGATCCCGATCCAGTTGCAAAGCCTTCAATCCGCTTCGTTTGGTTTGTTTCTCAAGCACACTTTGGAAAACCTCGCAAGACCTGCCACCCGGTCGAGATTAACGCCTGACTGAAACCCTGATGAGGGCAAACCCAAAACCTCTAAACCCTGAACTTAAACACCGGAACCCTTAAAAGTCTTAAGCTCTTGCCTGCTCCACGGCCGGGAGAGTACCAGGCTCCGCGTCCTCAGCTGAGCTCGCTATCAACTTCGGGGCGGGGCTCCGGATGTTCCCTATTAAGGGATACCAGTACTATCATTACAAAAACTGGAAGTAGTATTATTATACCCTATTATACACGATTGTTGCTACTATATATATTGTTATTCTACACTATGTTTACCATTATCACCGTTGAAACTCTAATGATTATAACACTATTCTATTGGTTTGGGGTTCACGGCATGAGCTTCGGGCTTTGCATAGGGATTTTTAGGGTCATGCCTCTTCCTTCCATCTTCTTGGCTTCCGCGCATCATCTTCGACGAAGGGCCGGATGCGGCAAATAACCTTCACACCACCACGAACTGCCTCCGGGAGGGATGCCGGGCTTCGCGGGGTGTCTCTGTTCCGTTTGATGGCCTGTCTCTCCCCCCTCTCCCTTTCTTTCTCAGGGGGCTCTGTCTCTCTCTCGCTCTCTTTCTCTTTCTCTTTCTCTGTCTCTCTCTCTCTCTCTCTCTCTCTCTCTCTCTCTTTCTCCATCTCTCTATCTGTCGCTCTCTTTCTTGCTCGCTCGCTGGGTTTCTTGCTTTCCGCAGACCAGAGTGGCATGCGCTGACTCTCGGGATCCACATCCATCTGAACCTGATATGCTTTTGTTTTTCATACTTTTATTCATCCCTCCATCCAGGCACCCAAGGTGAGCCAAGCCAAGCCATCTACCTAACCTTCTTGCATACATAATTACATACATTCGTGCATATATACATACATACATACACACATGCATGCATGCAGATGCAACTTCACACCTGCACATTGATGCACGTATGCACAGCCAGGTTCCGACACCGACGTATGCGCATGCACACATACATGCAGTTACGACGACACACACACACAAACGTGCAATCGCTGATATGCATGTAGAACTTACATAGGTTATGACATAGGTATAGAAGATCGTCCGGCCCGTGTGCAGGCCCGCATGCCGGCTTCATGCAGACCGGAGACAGCCACGGCACCACGTTTTCAGTTCAGGCAAGATTTGCGGCAGCTCAGAGATGCTAACAATAAGGTCGATCCTTGTGGGCTTCATTAAGTCCCTAAACCATGAAGCCCTTAACCCATTAAGGACTCTAGTAATCGAACCAAACCCGGCGCGTCTGACAAAGAGCAGGCCCAGGCCTGGACCTTGTCATGCAGCTCGCGACGGATCTGCTCTACATCCTGGGGTGAGGCTTCCGCCGGGCTTGCAGGGTTTAGAGTTTAGGGGGCCTTCGGATTCGGGGCTGATTTAGGGGCCTTAGTGATGAGGGTTTGGGGGTAGATTATAGTAGAATTTATAAGAAGGAACCCCCAAAACCCTATGCTAATTAGTAAAGCCCTTACATTATGTAGGGGTTTGGGCTTGGGGCTTTAGGGCTTAAGCCTACTGTAAGTTGTAACGGTCACGGTTCAGGGGTCCAGGGTTTCGGGCTGCATGCGCACGGTTTGGGATCAGAGAGTACCGAAGATGTGCCAAACATGCAGCGGACAAAAACAAGCCACACCAAAACGGGACGTGTAGCTCAGAGTCCCGTGAAAGCATCCGCTTGGGAGATTGGGTAGTGCAGGATCGGAAACAGGCAGCTCAAAGGCTGGGCGCAATCGCCAAAAAATCGCATAGTGTTTTGGAGTATGTTGTGGAGAACTGTAATAAGGAACCCTCAGGAAAAGCATCGCTTGTGTGCGTACTGCTCTTATCGTCACAACATGCACGGTCATCACCATGATTGCTTCCAAGGTGAGAAACTCGTCAAGTCAATGACCTGACCAATGGTGCGCAACAGCATCAGCCATCTTTGATCTTGTATCCATGTCTTCTTTAAAAAGCGTAGGGCCTTAGGGACCTGAAGATCTTCCTTGCCTCCAGCATCAGGTTGCTAATGCCGTGGTCGCCGGCGATTTTTGCAACCTGAGGTTGGCGGTGTTCAATTCAAGACTTTCAAGCTTTGAGCTCGACGAAATTCTCGCTCGTGCATGCAAACCCGCTGCCATGAGGGAGGGAATATCTGTAACAGTTGTGAAGCTCACGAGCTGAGATTACTCCAACTAAGGCCCCCCAGCCTTCAGAACCTCCAAACCCCGAATAGCAAGATTCCCTTCAATCCGATTCCGAAACTATCGCTGGGGCAGCGAGGAATGCTGCGATGTGCATCTTCAGCTTAAACCACGCATCATGAATCCTCGTGAGTGAAGTAGAATTCTCCGGCCTACAACTCTTTCATTCACTTACTCCGCATCCGTATGGAACAGGCACAACTCCGCAACATGCAACCACTCCAGACTCTTCAGACCCAGTTCCAGTGAATCGTAACAGTGCTCCTGATACCAATCAATAGCTACGATGGTAAGCATAATTGCCCTTATTCGTAAGTTCTTATGGCCTGAACCGTGCTACAAATGAAACCACACAATGCCCGAAGTGTTTGCACCGGGAGGAGCCGCATGAACTCCTCCTCCAGCCCGGAAATCCTCAATCCTCATGCATCTTCATTAAACCCTACTGACACAAATCTCAACCCGCTAAGAACCCTAAACCCCAAACCCCCCCAAAACGCTAAACCCAAGATCTGAAAGAAATCCGGGCCGCCTTGGCCATCTCCTCTGTCAGCTGCGCGAGCGCCTGCAGCAAGAGCTGCGGTGCGATGCCAAGGCGCCGGCCTGGGAGACTTTTGGGACTTGGGCTTACGGGTTTGGGTTTTGGGTTTTGGGTTTTGGCTTTAGGGTTCAGGGTTAGGGGTTTAGGGTTTTGGCTTTAGGGTTTAGGGTTTTAGGGGGGATTCCCGGATATGAGTCTGTCACTGTACTTGTACGCACAGTTTCATACGGTTGTAGATGCTCGGTTCTTAGACGCTCCCTACTGGTTTGGCGTTGCCAGAGGCCCAAGCGGGGCTGACAACTAGGCTTGTCTAAAGCCGTTGCATGGCTCACTGGTGAAGCTTATGAAGGAGTAGGGGCAAGAGTTCATGCTGGAAGAACTCAGTCTGGTTTATTCAAGTTTTGTGCATTCGTGGCCTTCTGATAACTTGCGGGTCTCAGCTTTCAATGTAGCCATGACGAGTCTAACACAGACGACGATGGTGATGAGGATGATTCTGGTCGCATTTGTTGCTTTTGCCGATTGCTGTGCATGGTCAATAATTACCACTCGTATCATTACAACAAGTCTGGTCGTTCGGTGCTCTTCTCATTTGCGTTTGCTCCGAGTAGTCTTTCGTTCGTCATCGGCGTCGTCGCAACCGAAACCTTGGCACAGGGACTACATATATCTTGCTTATTGTGCTCCGCTAATATGTACCCCAATGCCAAACAAGGTGTAGACTGCGCTGATTGTGCTACTTGCTGCGGCCCTAAACAGAGACATGAAGCGGGGATAGGCTGAAACCAACATATATGCTCCGTTCCTTGCGCCTTCTGAACACCCTATTTCTTTAATTGCCAGGCTTGCAGGCTTAGGATTTTGAAGCAGCCAGGGCATGATGCTGCTCATGCCGTTGTTGCGCCCATGTGAACAGCACCGGACCAAACATGTGTAACAAAATCACGGTGCCGAGGCGGTGATGGTGGTTCTGGTCCTTGTCAGCACGCGGCTTTGCACCACTCTGGATACTTATTGGTCGGCCACTGATGTCGTCATCATCTTTGGAGCCTTGACAATTGCGTGCCAAGTATTCTTCATGCACTCCCAAGTCCCTACTTGGCCACCGATTGCACTCTTATGGTTGCTGGTGGCTTTGTGGAGGCTTCACTGTTGGAGACAAGCTCCAGGGTCCAGGGCTGAGGACGGTCCTGGGTTTAGGCCCTTTCTTCGCACACTTTCTGAAAAACAATCAACTCGTCGAAGTTGTTGCCCAAACACCACAATCTGCACAGGCAATACACGCCCAAGATGCCCTCTTCAAAAGACCCGCCGGACCAGCTTGAACAAGACTCATAACGTAGAAACTTGATTAAGAAACCCTGGGCCTATAACCGCAAGATAGTAGGATTCATATCAGGAACCCTAGTAAAGGCCCAAGGTTTCTAAATCAGGTTCCTACATTAGTCTGACTTCTCAGCGCCCAGCATTTCTTGATGGCTTGCGCCTCGGGTGCGCTGCTGGAGTCGCTAGGCGCTTGCGCAACGAAGCATGGTCCATATGGTACTATATGGGAGTTTCCGAAAACAGGGGACCCTAATATAGTACCCTAAATAGTAGGATCCTTATTATAAGGACCCCCAAAATAAGGTACCCTCTAGTTTTCGGAAACTCCCATATAGGGGCCTTAATTAGAATAGGATTTTGGGGTGTATTATACTATAACGATAATAAGGAACCCCAAAATCATACAGGTATTCATTTAGGCGCCTACATTAATCGATTGAAGCCAGATACCGTCTCTCCATCATAGGCGCAGCACAAGCCTGTGCAAACATAGCGACACACCAGACTGCTTCTGACCAGCATTTCCGCCCCATTTCGGGAGGCCGAGGACAGGAGATCTCGGATAAAGCAGCATATGCACGAAGACACGTCCTGCCACATATGCATCAGCTCCATTTTCATTCCGCAAGTGCGTGAGTGTCACAGCAACCGGCGCAAAACCGGAATTGCCTCTTGAACCCTTTAAAGGATGCAAAAACCGCCTGCGGCATCCTCAAAGCATCCCTCTAAACCCTTAACCCTAAACCCCTAATTAAAACCCTAAACCCTAAACCCCTAAACCTTAAACCACGGGGCCCCCGCCAGTGCCGAGGCATTTCGCTCTGCTCCTGCCCGCCGCACTTCCTCCAAGGCCGACCTCAACTTCGAGGTTGATAGCGGCTTGTATTGTTGGGCCCTTAATAAAGTTAGAATAGGCTTCCCTTAAAGGCATCTTTTAAGGGATACTATAAGTGTGCTAGGGGCCTTAATAAGTAGAACAGGCTTCCTTTACAGGGGTCTACTTTGAGGGATCTATAAATAGGGCTCTAGAATATAGGGGCCATGATATTTAGAATAGGGTTTTGGGGTTACTACTATAATGATAACAAGGAACGCCCAAAATAGTATAGGTAATCACCAAAGCCCCTATAGTAGCTGTCCCATTTTTCAGACGGCTCAGACTGCATTTGGGTTATGTTTCCGCACATTCTACCGTTACAACATACTTGACCGTGCTTTCTTGTTTGTTAGATCTAGCATGGTGTCTGACACTATAGCATGAGCTTTACAAGTACTTGCATTTGGCACGAAAGATAGGCAAGCCTGAATAGAAGCATCTGACACCCCGTACCGCATTTTCTGCACAAGGCATGTTGGTAGTAAGGGTCGCAAGTGGTTTGACGCCTTGCCTTGGAATATATCAGTACCAATTTGCTGCTCAAACTGGTGGTAGCGCTGCTGCTACTACTTCTGACTGCTGCTACTTGTCCGGCTACTGCCACAGCTGCTACCACTACCGCCACCCTAAACCCCGTACCCCAAACCCTACCAATAAACTACACCAAAACCCTAACCCTAAACCCTAAACACCGAACACCCTAAATCCCAAGATCTTCACACTCATCCTCAAGGCGCGAGCTCGCGAACCTCCTCGGAGTCCAATAGGTCCTCTAAAGAGTCCGGCTCGCGGCTTTTGGCGTTGAGGGGGTTGGGGGTCTTTTTTTCTTAATGTGTATTGGCCTTGGGGCTTTGAGTTTAGGGCTTGGGGGTCAAGAGTTTAGGATTTGCGACCCAGGACTTGGGTTCGGGGGTACTTTGGCTTTAGATATCACCACAGCCCTATCGCCTGATCGTAGGCTGCGTGAGCTGTATTCCTGACACAAGTGCTACGAGGCTGGCAACCAGAAGTTTACACACACGTCTCTTGAAATATTCTTGCGCATGTTGTTGAAGACCTTTTGCTCCCTCTGCTTGCTTCGTGGCTGTTGTAGATTGCAGCTGTTACTGCAGATGCATGTGTTCTTGCTGTTGTCGATGATGCTGCCTAATTACGTCCGCCTCCGGTATGGCGAGTTGTTGCTGTTGCCGTTGCTGTTGCTGCACCTGCTGGTGCTCATGCCGGTGCTGGTGCGGCTGCAGCTGATCTTGTCGTTGTAGTCGTTGTAGCTGCTGCAGCTGTTGTTTTCGTGGGGCTAGTGGTTCCATGCTTACGGTGTGTTCGCAGATCATTTCTACCGTGCTTACTGCTACTGGAAGGTATCACTGGTAATGTGTGCCATTCAAGCTTGCCTGATTGACAACTGTGGTGCTATTCCTCGCGTCGCTAGTCTGGCTCGTCAAGGGAACTTTCCCTGTGCATTGTCGTTGCTGCGTTGCCTCTTATCAAGGCCGGTGCTGTTTGCATACTATCACTTTGAATGGACTATCAGGAGACGTGGTACACGTCTTAGTGCAACAAAGACTATAATGTAAATATTATTATCGCTAGTCTCGCCACTCGTCTTACAAGTGCTGTACTAGTATCATGACCATGAAGGATTTCCCTGCCGTGGCAGCCCGACCAGCATCCAACGCCCTCGAACAAACTTACTGAAAACGGTTGCGCAGCTATGGTTGCCATTGGGTCTTCCTGTTGCTGTATGGCTTCTATATCCATTCGTTCTTCTTGTTGCTGGGGGTTGCATGATGTCGTCGTAGTAGTACTGAAAAACTCTCACGGTGTCCCGTTTTGCAATAAAACTAGTCAGAATGGAGACACGGTGGGAAGTTGGCTTGGCGGCTCTAGTTCTAGGATTTCATGTTGGCCGATTAGACACTTCTTGCAGAGGGTTTTGCTCAATGATCATCTTCATGAAAGCAAGCAAGCTTGCCGTCAAACCCGTTGACAGGCCCTATGAACTAGGACCGCTTCCTTAAGAAGGAATATCGAAAGTCCCCAGAGAAGTTCATACCCCTCTAACCAGGATACCTAGCAAACCGTGAAGAAGGCAGCTCTTTTGTCTCTAGCGAAGGCTGCCGCATTTGGAAGCGATTCTCTTCGTCTGGGAACCTGCCCAAATTGAAACGGAGTGGCCACAGATCCGGTTGGTCTGTCAAGGTCCAGGTAGCGCACCAATACTACAAGCATGAGGACAAAGGCTATGGTCGCAAGGATGATAAACAGCTTTGTCGCATGATGCCCAGCACGATGGATGCGCTGAACATGGTTATGCCATCAGCAGCATGCTGATACCCCATACTGACTGGACGGTATGCTCCACTCTTCAGTAACCTTATCGGTAGTGCAATCACCGATAATGTCGCCACCGCCATCACTGCAGCATCACAACCCCGAATGCAACAGCAGGCGTCAACATATTGACACCATCATGGCATCATCATCACCATCCTCATCATCACCAGCTTCTTCCTCGTGATGGTTATGCAAACCCTCATCTCAGCACTGGCAGCCATCAGTTTTGTAGGCAAAGCCTCATGGTCTTCATCATCATCATCATCAACAACACCATCATGATCAACATCATCATCGTCCTCATCATGGGCATCATCAACATCACCAGCGTCGTCAACATCATGATCATCACCAGCAGCCTCACCTCCGTCATCATCATCATCATCATCATCACCACTGTTTACACCATGGTGCTCATCATCACGAGCCTGATCAGCCTCATCATCACCAGTAGCAGCAGCATGATTGTCATCATCACCATCATCTTCAGTCACCATTCTCCAAACCTGAACCGATGCACCACCCACCACCACCTCCACAACCACCAAAACCACGACGGCAAATACCAAACCGAAACCCTGCAGCGTCACCGCCCCATGTGCCGATGGCGCCATTCCCGTCAGTCTAACATTCAGCATAACCATCATCTCTCATCATCGTCATCTTCACCGTCATAGCCATGCTATGTCAGGCTCCTCCCGCACTTCCTCCTGCTGGTGGTTGGCTGTCCTCGTCGACAACAACAGCATCGTCACCACCGCCGACACCACCCTCATTTTCATCTTCGTCGCCATGTTTTGCGGTCACCACGTGCATGTGTCTGCATCATCACTTCTTTGTCACGCAAAGTCGTGGTGATTGCCAGGATCGAAAGCTCGAGGTGGAAACCCCCAGGTCTTTCCCCATGTCTTACCAACACTACAAGCAGTAGATGCCTGGCAGCCATGCAATGCTTCCTGGTTTTAAACTACATCGCCAGTCTCTACGGGGGAAGCTGGTTTCACCACTACCTCCATGCTGTGTTCTAGATCTTACGGAAAGCACTGCAGCCAGCAGCTGAAAACTTACGAGAGGTACCTGTGCTCAAGCCCAACTACCAGGACGACCTTACTCAGGATTACACCCATCTGGATTTTAATCATCGCATGTGGCCACAGCCGTACCTGCAAGGCAGGCGCTATGCGGGACAACCCGATCTCAATGCATGCCGTGCACGGTGATTGGAGATTCCGACACGGACCAAGACCCCCAACTCTTTCCAACCTCAAACTTTGAATTCACGTTTTTGTGGGCAGCGAAGAGACCTGGCATCTTAGCAGCCCCCAGGGCACAATAAAAATATGGCTCTATGACCGTAATCACAATGAAGGGAAGAGGATGACGGTGAAGATACCAAGTTCTCATGAACACATGACGGTAAGATACCAGAGTCAAGAGGCCTGCAAAGCCAAACAATATTGTTTGACCTGCATCCTTTACTCCCTTCATCCCTTCACTGTACTGGGGTTACGGTAGGACGCTTCACCCTTGAAGGAGCGGATTTCAAGCTCTCCTCGGGGGTTATGGCTGCAGGCTTCAGGTGATGATGGGTTGTCGCGAGAATATCACCTTGCAAACTGGCTACAATGACGAGCAGTCCAAACATGATCGTCATCATGGCCATTCTTGGCATCACCCATTTCAGTGCTGCTAGGGCCAGGGCTAGCTTTGCGACTCTTCGTCATGACTTACGCCTGCCCTCCGACTCTGTGTCAGCAGCCTGCATAGGGCCTAGGCCAGGGACCCAGAGCAAAGTTTGGCATCTGGTCCACCATGACCACCATGTTGATCACCACCACCATCAGCAATTACTTGTCATCTCCACCATCACCACCAAGATAGCCATTCTCTTGCTGCTCTTGCTCCGTTTTCCGGATCTCCGGGCTCTATTGAGACCGAAACCGTCGTGTCGGGACCTCGAACCTGGACGCGGCTTCAACCCTCCGTCGCAGCCACACGCGGAAATCCGAAACCCCAGTGAGGGCGGTGTTGGCGTTGCTCCAAAGGCCCTGGCTTCAAGGTTAATTAAGTTGGGATTTGGAAGGGTTCTTCTGGAGTTTTGTCAAACCAGATGGGTTGGGGTTGGGCTTGTATCCTACACATTCAAGCCTCAGGCTTCAGCAACACAAGCCCCTAACTAAACTGCAAACCCGCTGGGTTCATGCTCTCACAGCCAGGATTTCCGAGACGGCCTCAGACGGAGAGTCTCGCACGCCGCAAGCTGTAACAAAGGGTCACGGTACACTGTCATGCCTAGATACTCACGTTTTTGCTGGAACAAGGGTGCAAACAGTGTACCTGGACCCTCAGGATATGTTTTCCCTGCAGGCTGTGCCCCTTTGTGGACAAGCCCTGGAAAAAGAGCGCCGCGGCTTTGACGGCGGATTGAAGAAAACGAGTGGACCACGGCCCATCCCGTGAGCAACATTGCGATTAGGACTTAGGGTCTATGGCTATGGTTCAGAGTGGTGGTAGTGGCGCTGGTAGGAGGAGCTAGCAAACAGACACAACATCGTAGGTATATGTCGGTATTAATGTGCTAGAATCGTGCTACTGGTCCTGGTCATCGAAAATAATGGAGGGCTTTGATAATTAGAATAGCGCATTGAATCGGATTTTGGGGCAGATTATACTTTAACTATAATCAGGAACCCCAAAATAGTATAGGTAATTATTTAGGCCCCTATATTACTCAGTGGAAGAGATCACACTGTATCCGGCGAGCAGAAGCTAAAGCTCGGGACGCCCACGATCTTCAACCCGAGGCTGCTAACAACAATAAAAATCAACATCAGTGACCATGCATTAATAGACAAACTCATCATCAACATATGCTTGTAACCCCAATAGTGAGCAGCGGCAATAACAGCAGAAGTATTCATCAGACTCACAGCGATACTACCGCCACCCCCAACATCACCGCCGCCACCACCTCACCAGCAGCAATGACAATAACAATCGCAGCCATAAGACCACAACCACCAACACTACTGCCGCCACCACCACAACACCACCACAACAGCGCCACCACCACCACCATCACCACCACCGCTACCACCACCAACAAACAACAGCAACAGCAACAGCAACGGCAACGGCAACGGCAACCACAACAACCACAGCCACAACCAAACCAACCACCACCAAAACCACAACCACAGCCACAACAATATCAACAACAGCAACAGCAACAGCTACAGCAACCACAACCAATCCCAGCTGAGGCCTCAAAGGATGCCAGTGTAGTCCTCATAATCACAACTGGACCCAAACTTTAAGACCCTGAAAAAAACAAACTCGTAGAGCCTTATGTGTTTGCTGCAGACAAAATTGGTGGAAGATGGTCTCAGGTCCGCAGCTCAGAGCTGATGCGGGGAAGACCCTGGAAATAACCTGCAGGCAGTTTCGAAGAAGCAAAAGTGCCAGCAGTGGTAGCAAAAAATGGTAGGGGTACTAATTGTTGTAGTAGTAATTCTGCTAGTGATGTCCACCACGACGATCGACAACTGCTACCAAAGACCGCTATCTTTTGCGGCAGCGACGACGACAACAACGACAAGTACTGATAGTAGCAACACTCGTTTCTAAACTGCGCCCATATGCAGAACGACCGCCCCCCAAAAGGACACAAGAAGCTTGCTATGTCAGGAATAAGGCGCGTGGACGAATTGCGTAAGACTGCAAGGCCTGGGGGAGCCTCTTAGGAAACCCGTCCTGAACTTTGCGGACAAGTGAACCCTGCAATGGCGAGGAGAATGCAGGCGGAGAAGGAGACAGTCAGTTGCTAAACTTGCATTCTGAGGTTAGTACGCGATTGGCTGTTATTTATCATCATGCCAAAGACCGTGCGTGCTAGAACAAGCTGCCACTCTGGACAGTGTAAATAGGCCGGTGTGTGGGGAACACTGGATCAATGAGATCTGTTCCGTTGAAGCCACCGGAAGCCCCCGAAATTCTGGAGCCGAAGAAGAACACATCTGAGGCTCCGACTGCGGCGACCCTTCTCCATGTGGAGATCCCAAATTGATCGAGGAAACAATGCCTGGACATGTGAACATAGTGCTGATTAGTGAAGGTGCCATGCTATGAAATCACTACTGACATAGTGCTGCTTAATGAAGGTGCCATGCTATGAAATCACTACTGACATGCGGTATAGCAGCATTCCATTTAATGTACAAAGATGAACATTTGTTCAGCTTACAATGATGTATGTAACTATGCGTGCATCAACTCCATGTGCATATGTATGTATGCATGTATGTATGTAGGCTGGCGGGTACGTAGGTATGTATGCATGTACTTGTGATTGTATTTACGTACATAAATACCGATGTATCTAGTGACACCATGTGGGTCTGATGCACCGCAAACATGGATGTCATGGTTGGGCCGGTGATGCTCCCCTAAAGCCAAAGGCAACAAAAACCCTCCAATGTAGGGGCCTGAATAATGAGAAAGGGTTTTGGGTCTATACTACCCTAGTTATAATGAGGAAGCCCAGCATAGTCCTGGTAATTACTTAGGCCCCTATATTAGTCATACGAGGTTGTGCCAGGTTGCAAAGACAGCGCAGGATGTGCCCAGGCCAACAAGCTAGCAACCCAAGAAGTGCAGGCATATACGGATATTGCAGCGTGTATGCATACATATTTACAGTTGTTTTATGTGCATATATGCTTACGTGTGTGCATGTCGGTGTGTACCTATTTATCTCTATATGTATGTTTGTATGTATGTATGTATGCAGCTATGTATGTGTTGTATGTGTGTATTTATATACACATACACATACCTGTGTATACGTATATCTATACATGTAACATTCCCTGACACAGGTAGCCTCTATACACATGAGGCGGGGAGAGCGAGAGAAAGAGAGGTTGATTTGCACAAGGATGAGGGTTAACCAGGCTGGGGCGCCAAAGACTTCTATGAGAGATGGTCCTTTCTGGGTCCCTGTTGGAATTCAGGACAAGTTTCACGTTCAACCCCAAGCCGTCGCTGGATCCAAACTCTGAAAGTTGAACCTTCAAGCTCGGTGTCTTGGTATGGCGGGTTCTGAGCCTCTGATCATGATACTTCTCATACTGTCCCCGCGAGGCTAAATCCCCCATCTGGGTTGAGTGAGCCTTGACATCCGAGAGAACCGTCCAGCCTGCAGAGGAGCTGAAACGATTCTACTGGAAAGACTTGTGAACAAACATGACCTAAGTCCCACATCCTTTTGTCTTTGGTTTGGTCTTTGGTGGCGACCAGCAGGTTGCCTTACGAATGAGGCCGAGTATTTGGACAGCACCGTTGGTCTGGGCTGTATCAGATTGTCAGGGACGCTTCAGTCGTTAGCTAGCGGCTAGTGAGGGTACAAGCGTGGGTCTATGGGCTAGGCATAAGGCGAAGGGGGAAGCGCCCCTGCTAACCACCGGTCTATCAACACCATACCATCGAGCATCAAGGCACCTCGGCGTCATAAACTTGAGTGACGCCACTCCGGTGGAGAAACTCCCAATATAGGGGCCGAAATCATTACCAATACTATGTGTTTTCTTTTTTTTTTTTTGGGAGGGGGGGCCTCCTTATTATCATTATAGTATAATGGGCCCCAGAACCCTATTCGAATTGTTAAGGCCCCTATACTACAGTGCTGCTGAACTTTTCAGAGCTCCAGCCTGCTCAACTGTAGCCGAAGGCTGTGGCAGTTTGCCAAAGCTGGCCGATGCCCCACAGAGACGTAACAGTGAACCTGAGAACGAGGCTGTTGCCATGGTCTTCTGGCTCAGATACCGGCATCAACCCTCATCGCCTGAAGATCGAACCCTAGGGCCCGAAGGCATGTATGCTTTCTAAGTATGATACAGCAGACATGGTTGAGGCCATCCCTCGTGGAGCTTGCAGCCTACGGCTTCGAAGCCATACATCTTCAGCCCACAGCACCAGCCACTACGATTGAACACGTCGCTCCCATGCACGTCGATCCCACCATGAACTTTCGACACACTGAACAACACGCAAAAACACGGCAAGGCCCGAACCTCTCGTAATTCTCCGAAGCCAGTTCTGAGACTCAGAATCAGAATCCCCATTTCGACGCCTCTCCGACTCCGAGCCCCCAGAGTCAAACCCGCCCAAAGGGCCCTCGAGCCGAACGCTACCCCACCAAGTCTCAGGCGTTTTCTCGTAGCTGGTTGTAAGCTATCGCCCTGATCGCCGCGAAAGTTGCGGAAGCTTGGTGAGAGTGATTTCGGGAGGGCAGCGCACCGCGCTGAGATCAATTAGAGGCTCACCCTAATACACGGGCCTTAATAAGTACCTATACTATTTTGGGAATTCTCGTGTAGTGGGCCCCAAAACCCTATTCTAATTATTCAGGGCCCTGTATAGTATGTGCCCAGACTTGGCTTGCCGGGCGGTGGGCGTAATGCGTAAAAGGATACCGGATCGGGTGAACTACTTTTCAAGAAATGTGTTCGAGTAGATGGTTTTGTTGCTGTTCAGGGCTTTATGCTTCGTTTAGAACTTGAAATCGGTTTCCGCGGCCCGTCGGCTTTGGCGTTTTGGACAGCCGGGCTCAAGGTCCAAATTCGAAAGCCACGGATATGCCGCATTAGCATCTCATGCCGGAAACTGCGGCAGCCTTCAATCCAAAGCAGATCTTCTCAGGTTGCCAGATATGATCAGGTATTGGCGGAACCCCACCGCCGAGCCCTGAACCACTTAACCCTACATCTTGAATCCTCAGGCCTCAACCCGAGCTGGGCCTTGTCCCAAAGCCTTGCAAACACCTAAACCCTAAACCCTAAGCCATTTTAGTTACGAAATATCAGACCCTTATTCCTCAAGTGCACAAGGGTTTCTGAAGGGAGGGTCCCATGACAAAGCCCTGCAGCCCCTTTGTTTCTTAAGAGCTATCCCCAGCAGGGGCTACGTCGTCCCTAAACGCTAAAGCCCAAAATGCTAAGCCAAAAAGCTCGTTCTCTTCGTCGAGAGCTGAAGTGGCCTTAAAAGGGCTGGGGGTGGGGGGGGGGGGTAGGGTTTGGGGCTTAGGGTTTAGAGGCTTTGGGGGTTAAAACTGGTGGACAGCTTTGGCTATGAGGATTTTGCTTGTGTGCGTTGCCGTTTGCTTTGTGTAGGGCTTTGCTCAAACTTTTGGAATGTAGTGCAGCTTCTGCCAATGGGGTGTAGAGAGAACCCTTAACCCCGGCCCGAAACCCTGAAGAGCACCACGAGCTTTGTCAAATTTCCGAGCTTTGTTCACATCAAGACCCTTTCCCGGTGACTCAAAGTGAGCTGCGTAGGTACACCGGACCCGGCCAAAGGTTTCCGAAGACCTGAGTCTAATAAGAATACTAATAATGGATATCAAAGAACAAAAACAATAACGACAATATAAATGCATATAATACACATATATTTACTAGTATTAGATTGTGACATACCTCCACAAGACCGAAGTTCTTTCTTCACTGAGGACGAACGAATACAGGGGCCTTAATGATTAGAATAAGGTTTTGGCGCCCATTATACTACAATTCTAGTAAGGAGCCCCTAAAGTAGTAGAGGCAATTACTGAGGCCCCTATACTACGCCGCAAGTTCCGCGGATTTCGGACCTGGCCCAGAGGCCCCTCGCCTCATCCAGTAAGGCCAGATGAACACCAGGATGAAGCCTCTGTTTTTGTTTAGGGTTTTAGGGTTTAGGATCTAGGGTTTATAGGGTTAGGGTTGAGGGTTTAGGGTTTATGTTTTTCTGTCTGGTTCTTAGTAGGGAGTGGGGGAATGGGTTATGGGGACTATTATTGGGGTCCTACTACAGGGATCCATTCCCCAATTCCTCTGATTCAGGTTGTAGGGCGTCGAGCTTCAGAGCTTGTTGGAAAAGCTCATTGCAAGGGTTTGGTCCCGGTAAGTTTTGAAATTCTAGGGTCTGGAACAACTACTGGCCTGAAATGGCGCCAGCAAGCCTCCATTTTCATGAGCTTCCTGCGCAAACGTGGAGGATGCACTTCACCAAGCATTTCGAAAGGCCGAGAAGGACTCTGAACCCCTGCGAAATTTGAAGGCGGAAGTGTCTCAAAGCAAGTGCAACTTTGGGTACGCCGACTTAACCGTATGGGAAGCCAACAGCTTGGTTCACACTGTGACACTAAAAGCCTGAAGCCCGAACCTTAAGTCTTGAATGTAAACACTGTGCCGCAAATCGTGTAATCCTTTACCTCAGTGTCTTGCAACCCTAAACCCTAAACCCAAAACCGCGAGGCCGTCCCGGGACCCTGGCAGTAAGCGCGCGAAGCTCAATCTTTGCTTTTCGCCACCTCCATGTAAGCAGTGGGTCCGACAGTCGGGCTTATGAAGATAGGCATAGGGTCACCAATAACTATACTATACTATACTCAGTATACTTGCTATACAATACTATACTGTAGTGTAGTGTACTGTACTATCCTGTACTATACTGTACTATACTATACTATACAGTACTATACTGCATTCTACTTTACTCTAACATAATACAGTGATATAGTGCAATATAACAGACTACAGTACGATATAACATAGTTTGAATATACTACATGCTATGACACAAACTTTCCTGTTGCTATGAGGTGTATGATGTGATGGCTTGACAGTCGAGACCTTTTCGCAGTTTGGGTCTAGACTCTAGACCCTTCCAGTTACTCCACTGGACCCTTCGTTGCAGGGTTCCCTGCGAGATCCGCTGGAAGCCAATCTGACTACGTGCCGTTCTGCGTAGTGCTTCGGACATGCAACCTTGATACCTAGGATCTCTTTGCAAGGTGAGGGCATGTCAACTTGCGGCATCACATCTCCAAAGCCTCGGAGCCCTGCGTGGTCGACCGGACAAAAACCAACCCCTCCGACGTTGTTGGGAATCTCTTGCTCACTTAAACTCTTCCGATGAGCACCATCACGATGGTGGTTGTGGGATTTGGATCTCGAGCTGCCCCCAGCATCGTTGTCAAGCAGAGAATCAACTTCTTCTTGACATTTCTCAGCTTTCGCTTGGAGGCATGCTTCAAACATAGCACCGAGTATGAACAAGGTACACATACCGGATTGCCCAGCAGCAGCCGCATCACGCAAGGGGACTAGGGTAGCCAATATTATATACCAACGGTCTCTTCGCAACTTATGGAAAACAATCGTGCTCAAGGCGATGTGGTGGCGTCAGTCTTTGCCCCGACCTCACAACTAAGGGGGCTGCTGTCCGCTAGATTTGCCATCCCTGCTGCCCTAGACCCCAGGTTGCATACGTCATGAAACAAAGAGCATTTCGCAAACTCAGTATTGTCAGTCCTCCCTACATGTCAAAGGCCCCGAAGCCCCGCCCTACCACATCCAAAATCGCCCGCATGCACACACCCCAAGAACCCTAAGCCCAAAGTCCCTAAACTCTCAACAGAACCCCTAAACCCCAAACACAAAACCTAACACCCCCAAAACACTGAAACCTTGGGAAGTCCTTTTCCGTATACCCTAAACCCTCAGACTCCTGAACCTCGGGGAGTTCCTACCCGTTGGAGAGTCCCGCCTGAGAGCATCCCTTGAAAGTCCAGCCGCTCATCGAGGCCGTGGCCTCTTTTCTCCGCGGCTGCGAGAATTCAAAGCTTCAGGGCTTCGGACTTCGGGTAAAGTTCTCTTTATTGTTTAAGGCTAGAGAGCCTCGATTGAGGCAGGCCTTCGGGTGAAGATTTCAGGTCTCAGGGTGTATAGGGTTTTAGGGTTTTGGGGTTTAGGGTTTTAGGGTGTAAGGGTCTTACGGTTTCGGGTTTTGAGGATGTTCGGGCTTTCGGCGAGCTTTAGGGGTTTACCAAGAGCCCAAGAGCCAAGTGGGCCGACCGAAGGTGCGCAGAGTTTTCGGGCTGCTATCCTGCACTACTGTGGCTGTAGCAGGAGGAGGAGGAGGAGGGTTCCATGCATGACTGCACCTATCGCTCCAAAAGCCAAGAGAGCGCCAGCCCAAGCCCCAAACCCCAAAATGCACAAACCGAGCCCGCGTTTCAAGCAGAGTTTCGGCAAAAATGAAAACGATCCTGAAGGTTTACTTGACCGCTTCCACAGCATAGCCTGCATAATGATACGACCTCCACTTGGCGTCGAAGAATATGCCCTGATCTCTTGTGCATCAAACTCTGAATCCTAACCTGGAATCCAAAACCCAAGGCTCTGAAGCAAAACATTACTACATCCGGAGTCACAAACAGAAGCCGAAATCTCTCGTTATGGGTAAGCGGCGATCGATCAGATGTTCGATGCCCAGGCTTCCTGATTTTGCTGCGGTGAAGTTCGACAAAGATTTTTGCTTGGACTCAAAATCCATGATGCGTGTGTGTGTGTGTGTGTGGTTTTGTGTGTGTGTGTGTTTGTGCAGGGATCTTTGGCTTGGGAAAGGGCCTAGGGTTTTGTGCACGGTGCACCCATGATTCTCTACAAACTTCAGATGTTTTGAGGAGTACACCCCGACACACGTGTTTGGTGTGTGATGGTCCAAGGCCTGAAGAGTCCGGGGTGCAACGATCAAGGCCCGAACTAAGTGCCTTTGCAAGCTTACTGCATAGAGGGCCTCTTACTCCTGTCAGCCCACCTTACTGTAAGTCCCGAGATCCCGTCACCTTCAAGCCTCGTCCGGGAAGCCACAAACGTAAACCATTACAAACCCTCAACCCTCCGCCATGCGGTGTCGGCTCGTGCGTCGAGGGGCGCAGGAGTTTGTTATGAGAGTCCCCATGGGTGGTCCTGTATTTGTTCGCGTTCGGTTCAGGTAGAGGCTTTATAGCGGTTTATCGGGATTCTGGCAACTATTTCTGTTTCGGCTCTTTCCCTGCGGAACGCCTCGAGTAGTACAAACCCAATCCGGAGGTCAACACAACAGCTGCGCAATCCATGAAACTCGGGCCAGGTGTCGCATGGTGGTCCGAATCTGCTCGTTCGAAACCTCTGCATCGCCAGCTCGTGCTGGATAAAGAACCTCTCCACAAGACTGGCCCACGGAGCAAAAACCCAGGCCTGTTGCTGTGGTGCTGCATATTATGCTTGCCTCACTCTCACTGCATGACAATTGCCAAGAGGCACCGCTGAAGCGTCAACTCTGTGGAGTCAACTCATACCGTGGAACCCATGGCATCCCCTGCCCTAAACTACAACATCCTCCTCACGAACCTGTCTTGAATATATCCATCACGTGAGTATATGGGTACATATGTATGAATACATACAAATACATTATACACACGTTATACATACATACATACATACATACACACACACACACACATACATACATTACATGACAACATACAATCACACACAAACCGATATGTTGGTGACCCTGTGTGCGTAGTCATTCTCTGGAAGGCAACACAAAAATGCAACGAGGGGACTGATTGGGTCTGGCTTTGGAGCTGTATGGGCGTACCCGCCGAAGGCTCTGGACATAGGGGCAGAGGCTCCAAACGTGCTGGGTCTGCAACCCCTCATCATGTTTCGGAGAATCCAACAACAGTTATGCTTATTGCAGAATGATAATATCCATTATCAGCACCCTTATCTTCATGACCGCCACATGACAACAGCCTGCCAGCTGGTCATTCAGACAGCTGCGTTCGTCTGCACTTGCATATCATGGGGGCCTCTCCCAGTGTGTCACATGACACACACACACACACGCACTCACACTCGTATAGTACATCCATCCCTGAATCCAGCATACTGTAGTCTATCCATCAATCCATCCATCCATGCAGTCATGCAGAAACGTACACATACCTGGTAGAATGCCCCACACCACCCGACTCCGACTGTTTCTGCAAGCAGCATTGTCTCGAAGGCTGCCGATACACAGGTAGGGTGTCTGCGGAAGAAAGAAACACCTGACCGGCAGTGGTAAGCGTTTACATTCAGGGTTTAGGAGCATTGGTGGAAGTCGGGATTTCGGACTGAGGTACCGCAAACCGGAGGGGTTGGATGGGGGAGGGGGAATTCGGGGGTGTGTCACTAACTGCTTCGGAATTACATCTCGCGTGGCTGTCTGACGGGATCTAAAGTCCAATGTAAGCAGCCATGTTTCTCTAATATGCCGCAAGCACGAATCGACGGCCAAGTGCGCGCGGTACAAGGTGCATACCCTGCAAAAGACTGTCGCTGTCTTCTTGTATGGCAGAACCACCCCACGAGGCTCCTCAGCATGATTCAACCCTTCACTTCATTACTCGGAGGATCATGGGACTTAGTAAGTAAGGTTAGAATTACCTTAATTGGGGGTTAATTATAGGTATAGCTACCCTAAATATGACCATAGATACCAAGTCCCATGATTTAAGCAATTAGTTCAGGCCTCTCAATGTCTCAAAAGCTATGTACCAAACCTTTGTTCTCGCCCAGAAATCGTTCATGCGCAGACCCTCAACAGGAAGCCCGGCTCAATGTATATGTATGTATATATATATATATACATATATATATAAGGAAATACAGACAGAAAGAGAGAGAGAGAGAGAGAGAGAGAGAGAGAGAGAGAGCGAGAGAGAGATACACAGACACATATCATATGTATATATATATATATGTATATGTATATGAAGTAATGTATCCATTTATACATGGGTACATACTTGCACCTATATGTATGTATGTGCATGTATATGAATACATGTATAACTCTATGTACATACATATATGTATGTATACATATATATATATATACACACACACACGCATACCACTACCCCTCATCCGAAAAGACGCAAGCCAACAACCTTCGACATCACGACCCAAATTTGCTTAAGCTTTCCCACCTCTGTATCGGTGCCCGATGTATTGCTCCTGGGATCTCTGTGATGCGCTTGGCTTGAGGCTCCAGATACGCCGTCTCCGGGTTGGAGTTTCGGATCATTACGGGGTTTTGGTGCAGCCCAGAGCTAGGTGTCAACGCAGGTCGAACCGTATTTGAGAGCCTGACAAGTGAATCTTCGGCTCAGTCTGTTGGAGAGTGAACACGGCTCACAGTACATGGCATGATAAGGGCCGCCTAGGTCCTAGGTATGTCTTCAATGTTACTACGTCTTTACAGGGCCGTTAGCGACCAGTGCATTTGGACTTTTGGCAGGCAGAGGTGGGGAGAGAAAAGCATCTTCCACGAAGTTTGATGCATGCTCTCGTGAATCCAACACATCCAATCACCGCGCCCTAAACCCTGAATTAACAAGCCGCCGTAAACGATGAGGGCGCCACACCCCACGCCCCAATTCTCAACATCAACCATTTAAAACTACTGACAACCTTAAATACCACGAACACCTGCTGTACTCTCTCACATCCTCAAATACTCCAAAACCAAAACCCTAAGAACATCGTAAAGCCCCAAAGCCCTACATCCCTGCAGAAGTCCCCTAACAGCCTACAGCGCGAAGTCCCGAAAGTCCTAAGCCCCCGAAACCGCACAACCCTAAAGCTACAAAGCCAAAACCCAACGACCTCCAAAATTTACAGTTTAGGGTTTCGGGGTTCAGGCGTTCAGGACTCAGGGCTTTCGGGCTTAAGGGGTTTGGGGCATTAGGGATCGACCACAGCCACCGAAACTTTGAAGCTTTCAGAGGGCAGCTTAGTGGCCGAAGCCACGATGGCACCTGGGAGGACATCTGGGGTTTAAGGTTCAGGGGAAAGGGTTGAGGGTTGAGGGTTTAGGGGTTTAGGGTTTAGGGGAAAGGGTTTATTAGGGGTTTAGGGTTTAGGGTTTCAGGACAAGGGTTTAGGACGGGGTTTGCTACATGAGGCAGGCTCGTATCCAAATCCTACTCCGACAACATGGGGTTTACGGTTTGGGATGGAGCATTTAGGCTTGCAGGGTTTGGGTCTAACATGTATGCTTTGAGCCCATTTCGCAGTACCATGACTGCTGTTGTCAATCATGTTGTTCATCAATGCTGCTACTGCCGGAGATTTGGGGTTTCAGGTTCAACGCTTGTGATTGGTTTTGAGACTCAGCCAATCAGTTGGAACTGCGACAGGTACCAAGATGTACTCGTACAAACTCACAGATAGATGGCACAACCCAAAAGTGATCATGCGATCCTTGTTGAACATATCACGGCCGACGGCCTGCGCAAACCCGCAAAGAGCCTGGACGAGCGAAGCTGCCCGTCTACAACCTGTACGCTGCACATGCAGCAAAATATTGTATGCACATGTATATGCAAACAAATTGTGTGTGTGTGTGTTGTAGGGTGTTTTATCACTAGTATTCCCGTGGCAGTGCCAAGCGTTGCACAGCAGCCCTATATCTTATCACCATCCCTGAACAAAAAGACTACTTCATGCAAAATACACATCCAAGCTTGCACACCTGCAGTATTCAGGCAAGTAGCAAGCCTGCTATAGCTCGGAGCAGTGAAGATTTTCCACTGCCACTGGGACCCTCGATTAGCAGTGACTGACCTGCAGAATCCACGGAACACTCGCTTACATTTTGGGCTCGGAGAGAAGTTGGCATGATGCATGTCTAGAAGCAGGCGCTGGCTGGAGGGTCTGAACTTTCGAACCGTTTCCACCATCTGTGCTCAAGCAAGACCGAAACTGATGGAAATTGAGATTGAAGATCAAATCCAGGGGAGAAGGACACCTGCTGCCACTGCACGTGGGCCTGCAAGAAGCTCACACGGCACCTCAAACCAGCAATGCCTCAACATGCCAGATGAAACGCTCACCCTTTAAACTTTTGGAGGTGGGAACTCATGGCCTTCTTTCAGCGTCAGCGTCAAGTTCGATATTAGTGGCACGCTTGACAGCGGTGGGTAGAGCGTCACCTGCAGCTTCTTCGTGGCATGGGACGTAGGTATTGCGCCAGGGAAGCTTTCAAACGTAGGGCGCAGCGTGATTCGATAGCTCTGTGCAAAGGGGGGTTTTACTTCGGTGGTTCTGTTTTTCAGAACAGATAGGGCCTATGCTGGGCCCTTCGTTCCTACCTGTCCAGGGTTCATCGTTTGGGATGGCCCAACGGCCGGAACAACTTCTGCAAACCTCCATGCGGCGACTATACGACAAGTCAACCCGAGTAGGGCCTTCAAGTATCATCCAGAATCCAGGCAAGGACATATGTTGCTAATACTTAAGGTATATGACTACGCTGAAGCCAGAACCCTGCCAAAGCGCACTTGGCATCAAGCCAAAGTCTGACGTCTGAGCCCTAAGCCGTTGGATATTCCTACCAAGGATTGCGACTTAGCCGCACTAAACCCGGCAAATCTTTCGAACCAATCGATACCTTTTACAATAGGTGGTATTCAGACTACGGTAGTTACTATCACACATTACAATCAATATTCTTACCATTGAGTATCGTCATTATTATCATTGTCGTTGTTCTTGCTGTCGCTATTCAAACCATTATTGCTGGTGGTGCTACCATCGAAACTTCAATAAATTCGAAGCTTCGAGTCTCACCGGCTACCCCACAGCTCCCCTCACATGCACTTTAGGGGTTTGGGGTTTTAGGGTTTGGGGTTTTTAGGGCTTGGGGTTTTAGGGTTTAGGGTTTAGCAAGATGAGGAGGACCTGCCAGGTGAGACTAAGCCTGACTGCACACCAAACCCCCAAGCCCCCAAACCAAATCGCAAAAGCCCCTGGACCCTGCACCAGTGCAGACTGAACCCACGAACCTCAAAGTTCTATGTCTCAACACCTCATACTCTAGACAGCTAGCCCCAAAATGCCCTCCTTCGTCCGAAACTGGGCTGCCCGGCGCAAGCAAGCTGAAGGCGAACATTCGTCGACTCCTCAGGCGTTGCTTGTGTTGAAGGTTCCGAGCTTTACAGCCCCCTAGGAGTTTTGGAGTTTCGCGGATTTGGGGTTCAGGGTCGAGGAAAGGTGCTATGCGCACTGGGACATTACGTTGATAACAGGGTCTTCGATTTTCTGAACACTGCACGGCGGTCCCTTCGGTTTAGGGGAGTTCGGAGCCTTGTACGGTGCAAGGTCTTAGCACGCAGGGGCTTGGGGCTCCAGAACTGACTGACTAACTCATTGAGGGGTTCCGAACTTGACATTTTCTTGATTTTTTGCGGGTTGAGGAAGAGCGATTTTGAGCTTTCGGGATCTAGAGTCCTAGAGGGTTGGATTTGAATTCAATTTTGTGGGTCTCGCGGCATTGAAGAAGTTAAGCTGAATGGCTCTGCATGAGCGGCGATCGTTTTGGGGGTCGAGGTCTCCGATATCAGGCGCCGGTGGTTAAGGATTGGAGGCTGGCCGTAGGGTCTACGCCGTAATCATGATGCTGTCAGATCTCACAAAAGGTATCTCTGCCGGCTACAGCCGACTATAACTAGACTAGACTACGCCCGAAACCCTAGGAGCACTCAAAGCTGGGTGGCTTTTGTATCTTGGACAGCCAACGCTTCATTATAGAACCTTCAACTGTCGTAGACCTGGTGAAAAGCTTTTATCCGAGAGGGTCCGGATCGTGCTCGTGCATCTCGAGATCTTCAAGGGCCTTCACAGGGCATACGTTGATGCTGGCTTGCATCTGGGCAGTCTGCAGAAGCCAAGTCCAAGAGAGTTACTTGTACTTGCCTTCGAGATTTTTTGTGTGCGAGCTCTGATCTATCTTCAGATGGTAGCAGAGCGTCGCGGGCCGTGGGCAAGTTACGCAGACATGTCGTTTCCACCCCTCGGCCGAAAGCACAAGCTCGCCACACTTTTGTCTCGAACCTCGTGAAACCGAACGTGCCACAAGTTCTCCGGCGGCTGTTACATAGAACTCACCCCCCAAACCTGCCGCCTCTAGTGTCCACGCAAGATTGTTGAGAAAACACTTGCATTCTGCTGGCAGTAGCAACCTGACTTTCGAAGACTTACTGAAAGCGGGCGGTAACCATCAAGGCGGACGCCCGCCAGAGGAGATTTTCTGTCGTTGAGCACATCCAAAAATCCTTGGACATGGTGCTCTGCCATGCTATGCTGTGTTTTGCTGTGCTGTGCTACGCTGTACTGTGCGATACGAACTACGCTATACAGCACTCTCCCATACTTTGCACAGTAGTCTAGTATGCGACACTAAACTGCAGTGTACCTTACAGCAGGCCATAGTATACCATACTCGGCTGCAGTCGTTGGCCTCACCGGATGCGACGGGCTGCTCGACGTCGGAGACGGAGACAGCAGACGACCTTTGAGGTAAATGCACAGAAGAAACCGGAAACCCTAAAGGCCCCAAGCTCTGCTTTCATACTGGAAGGACAAAACTAAAATGGCCACAACAATTGATGAAAACCGAGCAGGGTCCTGAGGATGCAGGGCGGTCTCTTCTCTTTACAATCAGCCTGCTTTCGTCCCCACTTGGTAAACTCTAGAGCCTTGCGCCCCACAACCGACTTCGACAAGCGTCTCGTTGCCACTCGCTTCACTCGAGGTCGCTGTGGTACTTGCGGTGTCGTCGGCTGCTTCGGGGTGCTTGAATTTCGCCTCCCGAGCTCTCAAAACACTCGTGCGGTAAAGTCATATATGGGGCGGGGCCTTAAAATTTTAGAACAGGGTTTTGGGGCCCATTCTACTGTAATTATAACAAGGAACCCCCAGAATAGTATTGGTAATTACGCCCCTTTAGTATGGTGGGCCACCTCGATGCCAGGAGCTCATGTGGTGCCGGGGTGCGGCACGGAGAGAACATCTGAGTCATGAAGCTTGATCCCTGGCTGTCACAGCTTGCATTTGCGCGGCATCTCGGGCAAAGTGCTACGGGTGGCTGCATATTCACAGTACACAGCCGCCACTTGATTCAGTTAGATGCTACCTTGCGTAAAACAGTGTACGGCACCACCCGATTCCTACTCTGGCATATCTTGAGACCCCTACCATCTTAGGAAGAATGCTTCCACTTGTCTGCGCGCCATACACCCAAATGAGCAAGGACTTCCTTGCAAGATTTGGTGTAAGGTTTTGGTTCAGCGTACGGCCAAGCAGTTCTACCAAGGCCGGAGATATCGGCCACTTCGACAACGAAAGGGCCGATGCTACTTGTTGGGGTCTAAGTACCATCTAACTGGGGAACACCAGACATAGAAAACATACAAACACACGAAATATATATATATATATAGAGAGAGAGAGAGAGAGAGAGGGTTTCAGGGTTTGGTGGCCGCAATGGCAAAGCACCGATGTTGCAGTCATGGAAAAGCTGTCCGCGCACGCATACAGCATTTCAAATCTTGGACAGCCTTGGCTAAGTCTCGGATCGCGTTTGAGTGATGACAAGTCAAGCATTTCCACGTCCACAACAAGAACAAACATGTAACACCATGCCCTAAATCCTACATGTAGACCCAAAGAGAGACAGCATAACGTCGGCTAGCGGCACTTATTCAGCCAGTCTCCAGCAGTTTTAGCGGATCACTGGACCTCCCGAGACCATCCCAATCTAGGCACCTGCTTAAGAACCCTCGGCACGATACCCCCAGTTTGTTAGGATTCATAAACAAGAACCCCATCGAGGACCCGGGCTCTCTCAATCAGGTTCTAGTATTACATCCGAGCGTGTGCAGTGGAGCCTCGTCCCTCTCGATGGCTTCAAGAGCAGCCCAAATCTCCTGCAACGAACGTACCACGCGCCTCTCTCCAAAGCTCCTAAGGAGACGTGTGCACAGCCCTCGGAAAAGAAGCGACCTTCAGCTAAACCGGAAGTCGAGACTGGAGATCTTGATACCTGCGACAACTTTAGTTCCGGTCTTCGACGCTTGTTTCTCCTCCGATCTTCGCCAGCCTCACGTGCGTCACCTACGTAATCACAAGCCCCTGAAGCTAGATCCTCTTTGGAACATTTCCCGCGTTCACCACGATAACAAACAGTGACGATGATGTTGATAGTCTTCTTGTTGTTGCTGCTTCTGTTTTTGTTAGTTGCTGGTTGGTTGATGCTTGTCGTTTTTGGCTTGTTGTGTTTCGTTTGTTGCATGTTGTTCGTTGCTTGTTGCCTGTTGTGCTTCGTTCGTTGGTTGTTGCTTGGTGTTTGCTGTTGCTTGTGTGTTGTGTTTGTGGTGTTCGCAGTTGTTGTGTGTTGTTTTGTGGTTCATGTTGCTGATGGCATTCATTTATTGCTTGATGTCGTTGTTTGATGTTGATTGTTGGTTGCCGCCTGTTGTTGTGTATTGTGTGTTGCTTGTTGCAATGTGTTGCTTGTTTGGTATTCGTTGTTCCCTGTACGTCGTTGCTGTTGCCGCTGCTGCTGCTGCTGCTGTTGCTGCTGCTGCTGCTGTTCTCGCTGCCGTTCATATTGATGACGATGGGGAGATGCTGGTGTTGAGTGTTGGGATGCTGACGAGCATGTTCGTGCTAGTTCTGGAGCTGTTGAAAAGAATGCCAGTGACGAATGATGAGGAACAGGACTCCAATTGCTTTCACATCTTCTAGCAAAGCCCTAGCAGCTAAGCAGGGCCCCTCGCAATCTCCACTCCGTCCTTGACACGGACAGACTCCGCACCCAGCTTGGCAATGTCGTTCAGCTCCTGGTCCCCCGAAACTCTTTGGGCTGCTGGGGTTTAGGATGCAACACTCGGTCCAACGACTCCGCGACAACATTCCGGCACGTATGCGGGATTTCCTATCATGGCCCGTGCATCTCACGAAAGATTCCGAAGGACATGGGCTGACGGTGCACAGAGTCGGGAAACCGTGGGTGCCACTTTGCCCATGGCTGCACTGACATCGATACCATGTGAAGACATGTGAAGCATGAATACTGCACACTCGACCCCAACCTACACAACCCTCGCCACCGAACTTTCTACCTAAACCCTAAACCTGGGATCTCGGTGGCCTTGCCAAGATCCATCATGCCGCTCAGGAGGGTCTGGAAGAGGAGCTGCACGGCCAGATTTGTCGGTTCTGGGGCTTAGGAACTTTGAGGCCGAGGACTCGGACACATGGCTGGCAAACACTGTCATATACCAGAACAGACTTTGACATACAATAATAATTAACGTACTGTAACGCACTATATGGGACTATAGAGCGTCTATATATATATATATATACTGCAATGTACAATAACATACTATAATAATGTGTTTAGTAATCCAGACTCGTGCTCGAGTTTGCGAGACATTGTTGCACGCTGCTCTTCGTTCACGATCTCTGCAAGCTCTGCTGTGCCTGGCTCTGTTGAATCGTGCCAAAGGACACCGTGCCCTTGAAGTACCTGAGTGGCATTGGCACTGAACCAGCTGAAACTGAAAGCTAGGCCACCCCAACATCCCGAAATTCCGAACTCAAACTCCAAACATGAGGCCCGAGTCCAGCAAATTTGGCTTCGTCTGCCCGGATGCATCGGGGCAATGACAAGCATCGGCATGAGGCCAAAGCCTGCTTGGACCACACCTGCTTCTCAAGTGAATTCCGAAGCTTTCGGAGGTCTGCCTATGTCTGTTCGCTTCAGTTTTGCACATTTTTCCGCCGGTTGGTAGTGACGGGGCTTTGGTCCAGGGGCTCTTCAGCCACACGTCGTAGGCGGTCTAGGGCTTAGGCTGAGTGTTTCAACCCCGACACCTTGCAGATTCGCAGAGCCAAAATAGAGCTGATGTTTAGGAACCGGTCTTCCCTAGACGATTAGCAGTTGCCGTTTCAGGAGTCTTCGCCCAGCTACTAGAGGCCTAAGCCAAAGAGACCAGCAGACTCTTAAGGAAGCGTGTTAGAAGGCGTGTCGCATGACCTCATCTTCAGCCCAAAGCCCCACGCTTCTCATGCGCATCACGTATATTTGGTATGGGTTTAGGGTTTAGGCTAGGCTGCCCTCACGCAAGGTGACCAGCCTTAACGAACTCGCGTGTCGGAAAGCTTTTTATGGCAGTCGGAGGCTTTATTATTATAGTATATAGTATTATTAGAGTAGTAGTATACTGTGGTGTAGAGACAATCGTCTGGGGCTAGGTAAGGGATTTTATCCCCAGCTGTTTATCGAAGGCTTCCGGTTTCTGGCCCTTACAGTAGCCTTGTACACCAGGCCGGACTAGACCCAGGAACCCACAAGTTCTTCCGGCGAGGTTCCGGTGATCATTTTGTAAACCAGCTCGATAGCCTCGGATCTAGGGTTTAGGGTTTTGGGATTAGGGTTCAGGGATTAGGGTTTAGGGATTAGGGTTCAGGGTTTAGGGTTTAAAGATTAGGGTTTAGGGTTTAGAATTTAGGGATTAGGGTTTAGGGGTGTGGGCCGGGGCTTGTTGGCAGTCCGAGGGTCGGTGCAAAAAGAAGTCCCGGGCCGGGTCACCACAGTATACTACTACTCTAATAATACTATATACTATAATAATACCATAATGATACTATAATAGAATGACACCATAATAAAACCATACTAGTACTAAGACATAATGATACTAAAATTATACCAGGACTGAAACCTAGTTGGATTTTTCGCGTAACAAAGCACAGACGGCGAGTGTTCGGTTAGAAGACAAGCGTTCCAGCCGCCATGCTTCTCGTCTAATGTGGGAGTTGCCGAAAACAGGGGACCCCAATACCCTAAATAGTAGGATCCTTATTATAAGGACCCCCTAATAAGGTACCCCTAATGTTCGGAAACTCCCATGTAATGAGGCCAAACGCGGTAATGATTATATACATGGCACCTTCCTGGTGACAGCAATTGAGCAGAAGCGAAAGCCGCTCCTGTAATCAGCAAAACTCAATAGTGCAAAATCTGCCCACGGTTTGTTCGTGAGGAACTTCAGCCAACAATGCTTACAATCACTAGAAAGGGCTTCTT
This sequence comes from Symbiodinium sp. CCMP2592, assembly GCA_905221615.1. Lineage (NCBI taxonomy): Eukaryota > Dinophyceae > Suessiales > Symbiodiniaceae > Symbiodinium > Symbiodinium sp. CCMP2592. Next base: position 90,203 of record CAJNDT010005857.1, read on the forward strand.
ATAGTGTCTTGAATTTTCTTTCGTCCCAGAACCAATGGGACCCTGCTCTAAAGCTTCGGCTTCAGAATGCAAATCTTCACCGGCGAGAGCGCGCTGTTCAGGGCTCTGAAGCTTGAGCATGGTCATGTCACGCATATTATCCTAATATGGAGTTTAACCCAAATCTCGGAAGATGAAACTTCAACGATGGACTTCAGCACCTCGTCTCAGTTCTCGGCAGCGGATTTTTAAGCCTCAACCCGACTCCCAGTTGCCTGAAGTTCTCAAGCCCAAGTTGACCATGCTAATTCCACAGGCGAGCGGCTGCAAACTTGTAGCTGGACCTTCAGCGTAGTGCGGCTGGAAGTTTGGCTGGTGGTTTCGTTGAGGTTGAGATGCTATAGCGATTTCTGCTACTGTTAGCTGTTAGCTACTCCCGGTACTGCTGCTACTGCTGCAAGTATTCCGAAGCATTCTGAAGATCAGCAGCAATATTGATCACGATGATGTTAATTGTGGTCATTACATGTCACTACCTTGATCTCGACGTTAATGCTCGTGTATACTATTCTTCCGAGTACAATGCTCACTAGTTGTTGCCGTGGCACCGCTGTCATTATTGCAATTTCTGCTGCTCGCCTAATTCATGACTCGAGCGGTTTCGTTGAACTCCAGCACGACTTCGGATCGCATGCAGCTTGGCGATGGACGGTATTAGTTTGCATTCTACAGGGGTTTAAGGTAAACCTCAAGGCTTTGAGCATCACTCCGAAGATTTAGGAAATCCGGAAATAGCCAAGCCACAGATCAGATACTCGATGAACCGTAGAGCCCTAGAACCCTGTGCTCTAAACTCTAAAACCCAACAAGCCCGCAACCTTACACAACACCTCAACTCAGCCCGACCCGGCCGGGATTATCTACACCGTCGCAGGCTAGCGAACACCCCAAGACAGTCCCGATCCCCACTTTGACTGCAGTACATATCCTCAACGGTCATGCTCATCCGTTTTACGTCGCAGAACGAGTAGTTAGCTACTGAAAACATGTTGGTTGCTGCCTGCGAAGCAAGTCAGCCAAGGTTTCGTCGGGCTACACACCAACGGTGTGGAATCGCAGGTAATGTCAAATCTTGCGATGCAGATCGCGTATGTTGAATAGGCACTGCGTCGATGTGTCTACCAAGTGTGAACAAATTTCACCATCGACAAGAGCCAGGCAGCAGTGCTGATGAAAAGACTGGCAGACGAAGTGTTGCGAACGGTTGAGTAATATAGGGGCCTTAGCAACTAGAATAGGGTTTTGGGGCCCATTACTGTAATTATAATCAGGACCCCCCCCGGAATAGGCCGAAGCCGATGCAAAAGCCCAATCTTGCAAATCGACAAAACCGAACATAAGACACGATCCCAAATTGACCCCCCAAATCCTAAACCCTAAACCCCAAATCCTAAACCCTATACACCGGAAGCCTTGGATAGCCTGGGCCCCGACCAGATCACATGGTCTAGGACCTGCTTTGCTGGCTCGACACTTGGGGTTTTGAGTTTGGGGTTTAAGGTGTGGGCTTTTGGGGGTTTAGGATTCAAAGTCTTGGGTTTTGGGTTTAGGCTGGTTTTCTGGTGGTTTAGGATTCAAAAAAACCGGGTCTGTGGAGGAGGGGAATGCAAGCCTGGGGCGGTCTTTCGTTCCAGCATGATGATACGAACACGTGCACTCAAAGCCGCCGGTGCAAGTACGCCATGGTAGGGGTTGACATCTACCTGTCTATGAGTCTACACAAACAGCAGCCGAGGACTTTTGCAGCAGCAATGTAAAGAACCCACAGGCAAGGCCAGTGGTATATGCACTGACCGAGACAGTACCCAAACAGAATGGCATTTGGGCTTTGGCTGGCCGCACGACAGGCAGCCTTAAAACCTTGCCTCAGACACGCCTTACGACCACAACTCCCAACCCCGAAGCCCCCAAGAAGGAAGTGCGCAGAAAGCCGTGTGACATCCTTCTACGTATCCGGGATCTGAAACCCTCTGAAACCTGCAAGTGCGATGTTCTGGATACGAGCGTGTGGCTCATCAGGTCTACGAGGAAGGTTCAGAATGCGTTAGAGTCGCCGAAAGGAAACATGACGGACGGCTCGGACTCTCTGCCAGACATCGACAGATGGAAAGGATCAGAGTAGCAGGCAGTGGCAAGGGTCGCACTCCACTTCTACTTAGACGGTCCTTTTCATAAACCCCGTCTGCCACTTTCACACTCAAAGGATTGCTATGCTAACAAACACCCAAAACCCTGTTCGAATTATTAAGGCCCCTTATCATAGAACCCTACTATAGATCCCTATAGACCCCGTTCCTTTCGCCCCTCTAAGCTGGGGGGTGCGGCCGTCTCGGAGCACTCTCGCTCATACTGGTAGCCGCGGAAGAAGGCAACGGATTCAGCCTCGATGCTGCTTGTACCAATCATAGGGACCCTGAAGGGGTAGGCCTTTTTTGGTCCGTATTGCGGGCAACCTCCCCCCCTAAGGGTGCCTGCCGGCTTGGTTTAAGATCCCCCTGGCCCTTCGAGGATCCACCTCATCGTCTTACAAGTAGGGGCGCCCGGAGACAATACGCAAAATGATCTGCCAGACTCAAGGAGGAAAGGTAGTCACGATACTTTACTTTAAGGCTTGAGAGCATGGAACCTGACATACAGAGCCAACCAACATCACTATCGTCACCCTCAGCACCATCACCACCACTGGTGCACCAGCATCGACATCAACATCTCGATCAGAACGTCGCCGTCATCACCGTCATGATCCCTTAACTCAAGAATCAAGGTAAAACATCTGAATTTCACAATGATCCATCGAAAATATCTGTGCGATACCGGAAGTAGTGAACTCTGGGTGTGCCGAAGTACCATTCCTTCCGATACTGCAAGATGACATTGCAAGTGCACTGGAGCCGGGCCACGCTACGAGACAAAATGAATATGGAGCACCATCTACTTGCACTTGGGCGATGGGTCGAGGGGATGGGATAGCGAGCAGCCACCATAGAGCCCTCGAGTAGAGCTCAGTGCGGCAAGAAAACGAAGCAGCGCTCAGGATACTTCTGATCCAACTCATCCATTCCGGGAATTCCCTCTGCTCAGCGGCCAGTACAGCCTCCCCTTAACTTGATTCACACTTCAGTTTATCCTTCCCACAGCATCGCAACTTGATTTCTGGACTTGAGGCTGGAACTCCTGCACTACCAGGATTACTTCGCATACCTGCTGCAACTAAAACTGCAAGAAGCTTTCTGCAGGTTCCTGTAAGCTTTGCGGTAATCTTTTGGGGTTCCATGGGGGTTACCGGGTTACCGGTAATTACCTTTAGGGGTTGCAGCTTTAGCTGCTCTGAATCCCAGAGCAACCCAACTGTCCTAAGGCAGGAGCATGCTCTCGCAGCCGCACCAACACGTAACGTAGATCGGCCTGGCGCTGCTAAGGCTTTGGGATCTGTCTAGGGATTAGGGTTTACAGTAAGCCCCATAAAGTTGGAAACCGGATTGAGGCCAAATAGTGCTGGGATTCCCTATACATTACTCTTAAGGATTGAGGCTATTCGGTTTCTAACTTTTGGGCTTCTACGGTAAGGTATCTTCTTTGGCAAGATCTTCAAAATGGCAGATCAGGATTCCAAAGCGGGCAGTTGAAGATACAGGTTCTCGGCTTCGGGGTCAGACTGGGACTGGACATCAATAGCTAGGATACCCAGTAACCTAAGAATAAAAAGGCCTCTCTTTTTGGTATTGGGTAACTTTATAAGGAACCTAGGACTACAAAAAGGGAATAAGGGTACTACTGGGCATCCTAGATAGTGTTCCAGCGATGTGAGCCTGAATCACCTTTGCCTACAGAGCTTCATCAGGTTTAACTTGTAACTGCTGTATTCTGCTGTATTGGTAACTTACATACTGACCCAATAGTCATTATGGCTACTGTACCTCCGACACCTACTACTATCATGTGATCAAGCCACTTCTATCGTTGGTGTGTTCTAATCTGAACCTGGGCTATCCTGAATCCCAGGCCAGCCCGCCATCCAAACATCAGCCTCAACGACTTTGTTTTGCAAAACAAAGAAGTGCTGCATGTCGAGCTTCCTGTTTTCAAGAATACCCCAATCCGAAAGCCCACCCCAGCCCGACAAAAACCTTAAGCCGCTAAACCCCAAAAGCCAGATTTCCGACTCAGCACCTCGACTGCCAGCACGCGGCGCTGAATTTTCATCAGTGGCGCGGCGAAGAACACCAGGGAAACGAACTCGGCCGGGTGCAACGAGAGTCGCCGAGCTTAGGTTCAGAGCACCGTGTCAAACTGACGGGTGTGTAGGGTACTATTTTGGGGGTATAATAAAATGGGGCTCCAAAACCATATTCTATTCAGGCCCCCATATTAGGGGTTCAGGGGTTTACTATTTAGGGTTTCACAAGTAGCTGGACTGTCAAGGAACCGCTGCTGACAAAGATGGAACAGTACTTGCACAGGACCTAAGGTCGCCGCCGTGTAGAGCAAAGAGAAGCCCACAAGGGTGTAAAACCTGAGCGGCGCATGGGCATAACTCAGTGCACTGGCCGTCGTCTAGCTGCACATGTCGCAAGAGCCATTCGTAGTCTTCACCGTCGTCGTAGGAGGAGCAGGAGCAGTAGAAATTTGAAGCGGCGGAGCTCCAGGAGGAGTAGCAACAGCAGAAGTAGCAGCAGCGGCAGCACTCGTCGTTGTCGTACGAGTCGCGATATACGTTGTCGTTGTGTGGTCGAAGTCGCTGTGGTGGTTCTGTCGTGGTTAGTAAGGTGTTGCTGTGGTGCTCGTCGTTGTTGCCGGCGTCGCAGACATAGTCGTAATTACAGTCGTAGCCTGCGAAGCAATACTCAATGCGAAAGCCACCGAGGTGGTCGTAGCAAGAACGAGTAGGACCACAAACCCTAAGAATGGTGAGCAACACGGTCACCGCTAAACCCTAAACCCTGTAAGTATAGGAGTCACAATGGCAGCTTTAAGACATCAAAAAAACAATAATAGCAAACATCATAACGACAATAACACAACTCACTACTCATGATAGGAAAAGAGAGACCTCCCTGAGCAGAGTCCCGCACAGTCGCGGAGAGATCTCGATCAAAGCTGCGGAATTCAACGCGATCTTCATGGCCTTAGTATCATTACTATTGCTTACTACTAGCATCACTATCATTATGATTGTTACAATTACTGAAGGAGCTTAGGAGGTGCCGGGGGCAGGGTTAAGGGTTTAAGGATTTTGGGGTTTGGGCTTCCGTTTTGGTTTTGCGTTTTAGGGCTTGAGGGTTTAGGAGGGTTGACAAGGCAAGGTCAAGGTGTGCAGAGTGTAGTGAAGGCCCTTGCGTATGCCGAGTCGGGGCGTAATTCGGGGTTGCAGGCATGACTGCGCTTCGGGGCCAAGATAACAGTATTGCTGATCGGCTTGCACGTTTCATGGCTAAGGGCCTTTAGTTGTCTTTGTAGCAGTAGTAGTAGTAGTAGTAGCAGTAGCAGTAGCAGTAGCAGTAGTAGTAGTAGTAGTAGTAGTAGTAGTAGTAGTAGTAGTAGTAGTAGTAGTAGTAGTAGTAGTAGTAGTAGTGGTAGTGGTAGTGGTAGTGGTAGTGGTAGTAGTAGTAGTAGTTAGTAGTAGTAGTTCGTAGTAGTAGTTAGTAGTTAGTAGTAGTAGATAGTAGTAGTAGTTAGTAGTAGTAGTTAGTAGTAGTGGTAGTTAGTAGTCGTAGTAGTAGTAGTAGTAGTCGTAGTCGTAGTAGTAGTAGTAGTAGTAGTAGTAGTAGTAGTAGTAGTAGTAGTAGTAGTAGTAGGAGCAGCAGTAGTGATGGTGGTAGCAGCAGCAGTCGTCGTCGGTCTGTGGCTTTCTGGTCCATGGGGCCTTACCTCGCGTCCGTAAGGCCTCAGAATCCCGTCGTTAAGGCGCTTGAAGCACATCGGCTAGCTTGATGTTGTTTACTTGTTGTTGTATTTTGTCATTGTTGTGTCTTGGTCAGACCCTTGCAAGGGAAGCGTCCAGGCTTTGGGGTATTAGGATTTTGATGGGGGTTCCAAACACCTTTGCCACGTCGTCAAGAAATTCATCATGTGACTGTAGCCAACCCGACAAGTACTTGCAATATACTTCCATGCAGCTTCCCGTGGCAGGAGACCCGAACTGTGAGTCATGCCTTGAGCCATCCCTTTGTCAACAAGGCCTTGTGCAGACACGACAAGCCCCAAAAACACACGTCGAGACAAACCACGACAAGCCATGTATCTGTCAAGGTGCAGACAGATCATGGCAGATCCCCAGAGAACCCAAATCCAAGGAACCAAATCTGCGCAAACACCGGAACTTGAAAACCTGATTTCATAGGGACTTGGGGGGTAGGTCAGGAGGCCTTATTTGGGCCTTATTGTGCGCATTAAGGCCCCCTACCCCCTCCCCCTACCCCCCTAAGGGTCCCTATGATCAGTGCGAGTCCGAGCCCCGCTCGTCCAGCGCAAGCTTCTGGATCAGGGTGACAGATGTCCTCGTGAAGTTGCCTGTGAGAGTTTACAAGGGTTAGTTTTTGTTTTTTGGACCCGCGCGTCTTGTAGCCACGGTTTAGGCTTCAGGGTTTAGGGCTTAGAGACGTTATTTGGCTTTCTCGACTCGGGGGTCTCAAGCAGATTGGGACTCAGCGTCTGGCACAAGCATGGAGCATGGCTTCTCTCGAAGCCCCAGTGGGGTTCAACTTGTGAGTCTGGCCTGCCCTCCAGGGGCCCCGGTCTGCCAAGCTTGACTACAAGCGACTATTGTCATCGACATCCCTCCATGGCCGTTTCCAGCAACAAGCATGCTGCCTGTCGCATGATCATGGCAGCAGCAGCACCAGCAAGCGCAGCAGTAGGAGTGTGGCAATAATTTGATGATCACTGTGATGTTGGACGTGCTCATACAGAAGTACTTGTGTCCTTCGGCAGTGGCCCAAGCGGGGTGCGGCCTATGTCTTGTGCAATCCGCTGATCAGGGTTGTCGAGGTTCCCATACCTCGGAAGCCAATTAAGCTTCAGCGATGTCTATGCGTTCAGGGGTTTCAGGTGCTGGTGCTAAGCGGGCAAAACGCACATCTGGATATTCAGCAGCCTACCGAACTTTATCAGCTTACACACTGCACTGCCAAACGCTTGTCACACTGGTATAGAACATTGGCCGGCAGCCAGCGGAAAAAGTTTGCCAGACACTTGAACACACAGGCACACCTATGCGCCTGACCATGCCGTATTCCCACGATAGGACCCCTAAGCGCACACTTCTCTTCCAAACCATGAGGCCATCATCTTTTTGGAGGTTCCTTATTATACTAATAGTATAATATCCCCCAAAGCCCCATCCTAATCATTAAGGCCCCTATGTTAAACATCTAGCAGATCTTACCAAGCAGCGTCCTCCCGCAGCGAGAGCGACGGCTATGCGGCTGTAGCCAAAGACCCAGAAACCCCAAACCCAGCACCCCAAGTCAAGAATACCTTGGACCTATTCGGATTCCCTGCAGGGATGTTTCTCGACACGGTTAATTACTAGTCTGTTGAACTAGGCAGCTGGGAGAAAACACTCCGAACCTTTGGAAAAGAAATGACATCTGTGCAGGCGTGCGGCAGAATCTTCAGTCTGTAGAAACAGCTCTTGTCCGAGATCTCAGCAGGGCTCCCCACGAGGTACCGTAACTAATATGGGGCCTTAATAACTCTAATAGGGTTTTAGGGCCCATTATACAATACAAAAAAATAGGGAACCCCCGAACTGGCGTACTACAAATATTGAGGCCCCATTGAGAGTACCGATGATGCCCAAATCCGGTCCAAGACATATGGCGGCTGCTACAACCAATAACTGCTGCCGCTGCTGCTGCTGCCGCTGCTGCTGCTGGTGCTACAGCTACTGCGTACTACTACCACTACGACTACGACGATTGTGAAATGCCGCGACTGTGCTTGGTCACCGTGCCACTATGTTATGACTGTTCTCACCAGTGTCGCGACTTCACAGGAATGTGTTCGCAGCATCGCTTCTGATGGAAGTTTTTGCGATACTATTACAGTACTGCCGTAGTCTTTCAAGCAGATATGAACTATGATTGTGCTCTGCTGATCCTGCTATCATGCAGCAGTACCATAGCTCCGGTAATTGTCCGCCATGCAGCTGTCTCCTACCTGTAGTTCATGCTTCTTATCCCAGCAAGGACCAGCATGCCTGTCATGTCGGGCACAACTTGGACCCTTCAACGGCTGTCAACTTCATGTCGACGTCGTTCAGGTTCGGGCTTTGGTGTATGACTTTTCGTAGGATGAGGCTCCCTAGACTTCCGGAAAGACCACCAGCTGTGCCACGGGAGTATGAGGAATTTACAGCTCCTGAAAGAGCGAACCGTGTTCTGCTTATCAGCCCGCTCCTGCTACTATACTAGCTGCTCTAGCTGCAGGCAAGAGGCATACATGTCGAGCCTCGGCTAGCAGGGCGAGGCTTTGCATGTGCATGGACATGCTGCAGCCCAGAAGCACAGGCTTCCTTTCTCACCGGTCTCAGATTTTCCAAATGCCCTTTGAATGAATCTCAATCGCTTTTTCGGTCGGGGCAGCACCAGCGCAGGCGGAGAGGAACTCCATACTTGTGCGTTGAAAACTTCTGCTTTGCCATTTTGAAGTGCCGTGCTACTGCATGTTGAAGGTATATGTGAGAGACTGTGCACACTGGGATGCTGACCTCGTGATCGGCTTGCAGGGTTTGAAATTCAATCACATCTTCATCTTAGAAAAAGCAGATCATATAGCACTGCAGGCTATCTGGATCGAACGCGCTTGTGCTGAGCCTTTTCCAGGAAGCTAGCTTGGGGCTTGTCGAAACTCGGGGACGTTGTGGGCATGGACTGCAGGCTGATGTTGACCCTTACAACCCGAACTCTAAACCCAAGTAAACCTTTGGTGCATCGAGAAATGCCTTGGCACGGTTGACTAGGCTGAGACTACTGCCAATGCGATAGATGGGTGAAAACTAGACAAGTAGCTATAGCACTTGGTATTCGGTCCATGGTGCCCTTGGCCCTTCTGCCCTAGGGAGACCAAACCCCATCGCTTGGGGGTTTAAGGCTCGGATACTAGACTAAAGTGAAGGTTTAGTCAGATGGCCGTCCGGCTGGACTTTCAGAGTTTTAGCCAAGATGCGCTTCCTGCGTCAGGAATTTTCCTTGGCTGTGCTCAGGGCCCAACCCTGAAGCAGCAACTTTGCACACCTCGAGGCCGAACTAGAAAACCTGCAAACCCTGAAGCCTGGAAAACTAACGATGCTGAACTCTTGGTTCGGCCAGCTGATGCACAAGACTTGAAACCTGAACAGCCCAGTGTGCCTATACCTGAACGGGCCAGAACCCCATAAACCCTAAGCCCCTCAACCCCCAAACCCTCATTCCCCTAAACCCCGAAACCCCTAAACCCTAAATCGCTAAACCCTAAACCCTATACCGTAAACCCTAAAACCCTAATAAAAACCCAATAACCCACCCCTAAACCCTAAACCCCTAAACCAGGTGCCTACGGCAAAGACCTTGAATTTTGAGCCGGGGATGGTGATCATCCCAAGCATCTATGTGTGAAGTTACGAGAGACCAGGCTGAAACGAAATGGACCTTCAAGGTCAGCGGTTTAATTAGGGTTTAAGCTTTATACCGTAGGTTTTGGGTTTTAACTCCTTTTTTGCATCTGCCCCGAGGTACCATAGAGTCCAGGGTTTATGGTTTTGGCAGAGGCTCTCCAACTCAGGCCCAATGTGACAGCCGCGCCAAAGTGCAAAAGGAGAACTGGCAGCAGCCTGCCCGGCCGGCTGGGGTTTTTAGTGCCCCATTGCTTTGGGCGACGACAGGGGCCTTAATAAATGGAATAGGGCTTGGGGGTATACTACACTATATATGCTTATAATATGGAACCCCAAAAATAATGAAGGCCCCTATAGCAGTGTGCACCAAGGGTTCGTATGGTCACCATACACTCACTGCATATCGAAGATGGCCGAAGCTGGGATCAAAACAAGCACAATGCGCAGTGAGTTACTGGTTCAGCGCCCGGTGCAGGACTCCAGCTCCAAACTACCAAGGTTTTGTCGTTGGGGTTGGAGCTTTGAGGCTTGGGGTTTAGTTTTCAGCACTTCGGGTGTGACAAGCCGGCGCAATTTGAATGGATGGGTTTCGTCACTGTCACACTTCAAACTTGAAGTTTGCCGACCTAGACCTCTGAGTAGCGAGTGTTGCTGTTTGAGGTATTTTGGCCAGTATTGCAAGCACACCTGGGCAAGTCCGATAAGTCCAAGTCCATATTTTTTCCTTCGTGAGTGTCGTGGTAGCTAGTTGCCGATCCCAGATCGAAGCCCTAAGCGCCAAACAAAAACGTGTACCGTATACATCCGTATGCAGTACACCCGTACCGCAAGCCTAAGTGCCGCCGGAAAACTCATGTCCCGTGGCCTCTCACACACACACACACGACCGGGTGCAAGCACGTTTGCGTCACATATATAGAATCTTATAAGGTAATCCCAAAAAGGAACTACTTTGGAGCCTATGGGTAGGTGCACCCAGTGCATTGCAAAAAGGGCCCCAGATACCAGCTTTTCCGTCTGGGGGATACCTTCATTTCAACTAGGTTTAAGGCCAAACCAAAACATGTAAAGCGTGTAGGGGCCTTAATAGTTAGAATAGGGTTTTGGGGCCCATTATACTATGATTATATTAGGGACCCCCCCCTCCAGAAAAAAAAAGAAGCAAACTAGTATAGGCAATTTCTATGCCCCCCTATATCAAAATCGCAGCGGGAAGCACAACAGAGAATGGACCGCGTTTGATTCGGGGATGGATCCAAAACCCGGCCTCGCGATGATCAAGACCTTAGCACAGCGAACATAGCTATGCTCCCCTTAGAACCATAATGTAATGTTAGTTTTAATGTTCCATTGGGTTTTGTATGAACCGAAAACAAGATACTTCATAAGGAGGCTATAGATGGAGCTGGTCTAACCTCGAAACTCCTGAACAGGTTGAGCCTGAAACCAAGGCTGTAACTACAGCATCAGGTACTACAGGAGAAGGGTGCAGCTTCCGGATTATCAGCTGAGGCTTCTCGGCCGAGCTCTGAGAGCTTGCCTTAAATTCAGAAGGGCTGTGTCGTGAGGACCGGACACCGCAGCTTCGACACATGCCTTCGGTTTCGGGTTGTATGGGAGTTTCAGAAAATTAGGGGTACCTTACTTTGGGGCCCTTATAATAAGGATCCTACTATTTAGGGTACTATTTTAGGGTCCCCTATTTTCGGAAGCTCCCGTATTCATATTCCAACAATTCCCGGCACAACGAGCAGATCAAAAAGACCGCGATCGGACCCGTCTTCGCCGTTGAGGATTCAGTTTAGGGTTTAGGGTTTAGGGCAACTGGTATGTACTGCAAGTAGAGGTGCTGATCACTCGAAAAATCTATGTTGTGGCAACTGCAAGTGACAATGCCTTTATGATATGCCCTCTGCACGACCCCCACACAACCGACAAAGCCCTGCGACAATCCTGTGCCATCTCCAGACATAAGTCCCCTATCTAAATCCTAGGTCCTAAACCTTGACATCACACTCGGAACTCCACCCTAGAGCTCCTAAAGCCTCGAATGTAAAGCCCGACAGACCCAGACTCCCTCTTCTAAAGCCGTTAGCCCTCTCTTGGGCTCACTGGCCAGCTTGCGAAGCTCATCCCAAAACTCGTCCTCCGATTGTGCTTTTCATTATCGGGTTTATCCCAAAACGGGGTTACTTTAAAGGGTTTAGGGTGTAGGGGGCCTTAAGGAGTAGAACAGACTCCTGTTAGGGGTGCTATAAGGAGCTGTCAAAGGATTGCTATTGGCAATTCTTCAGGCTCCAACATTACAGGGCTTAGAGGTCTTAGGTTTGCAAGGCATTGGGTTTGTAGGGTCTTTCGGATTTACCGTTTTAGGGTTTGCAGGCATTACAGGGCTTAAAGGGTTCGGAGTTACGGACAAAAAGATGCAACAACATGATTACAACAAACCGACACATAAGCCAAATCCTAAACCCTCAACCCGAAACTGCCTAAACCAAAATATATAATACACCAGACCCAACCTAAACCCTCAAACGTAAACCCCAAACCAAAATATCATACCCTAAACCCTCAACCCGAAACTCCCTAAACCAAATTATATAATAATACTACCTATAATGGGGTATCGGGTACATGAAACTATAGCTGTATCAAAGAGCTGCCTAAGTACGCCAGACCCCAGTCCAACCAAAACATATAATAAGAAAACCCCCACAATAGCATAGGTAATTATTGAGGCCCATTTGGTAATTAAAGCAGACCCCGGTCCTTCTTCAAAACCAGCGAGTTCTGGAGCTCCTGCAAGCCATCGCGGGCTTCGGGCTGCGGGGAACTTGAGGGAAGTGCCCCAGCACCCCCCCATCCCCTGGGAATTACAACGAGATCGTGTCTGCATGGCCTATAAATATATATATATATATATATATGTATATGTATATGTACGTATGTATATATATATACATATATATATATATATATATATAAACATATGTGTGTATATATATATATATATATATAAGAGTTCCGGCCCAAAACGTTCGGCTGAGGAGTGCACTGCCTGTGCAATGTCAGTATCTCTCGTCTCGGTAAGCTAAGGTGAACTTGCTGGCTTCAAGATTGCTTGGCCTTTTGGGCCCCCAGAATCTCTCTCATCCTGAGGGCTACAGCTACAATAACTGGCACGGGCCTTACAAGGAGCTTGGCCGACAATGCTTCTAGCTCCCAAAACCTGTAGGTTCACATGTTCACCCTGCGCCTAGGGCCTACGGCACACACGGCTCTCTAAGCACAGCTTGGGTACGGAAGGAATCATCGGAAGCCTTGGCCTTGCGTGACTTTGCATTTTGAACATGCCGAAGGCATCATGCTTGTGGTTAGTAGTTAAGCCAAAGTATTCAACATCTCCTGACAGTAAACTTCATGGCTTAGGCCTGCGCTATCTTGGTGGAGCACCATACATCTGTGCATAAAAATAAAAAGATGTATACTTACATACATGTATTCACAATGGTGCCGGTATACAGAGACAGATATAAAGCTCCAGGCGATGGAGGGGCAGTAGGGAGGTTGGTGAGCACCGAGCTTAGCAAACCGTAAGCCACTTCCAAACTATGCTGCAAACTCCATGAAGCTCCATTCTGTCTTCTTGTGCTTCCTTCGCTCGTTATGCAGAGCTCATGGTTGCCTGTACTACGATGACATAGACATGCCTCCGTTGCTTTCAGGCAACTTGATCACCTCATGCATTTGCCCCCACACAACTCATTAAAGAAAAGTGCAGCTACAAAAGACAGACGAGCCCAGATGCCCCGGGTAAAAGCAAACTGGGCTCGGTTTGCTGGCACCTTGGTCTGTGCGGCGATCGCAACACCGGTGCTCACCTTCCGTGGGGCCACTTTATTTACTGTATGGGCCTCAATAATTAATTAACTATACTATTTTGGGGGTTTCCTTGTTATAGTCATAGTATTACAGGCCCCCAAACCCTATTCGAATTATTACGGCCCCTACATTACAATGCCAAGAGAATTGATGTGCGGCATCTTGACAACAGTGATATTGCTCTGCATGCAGAGATGTGCGTGCACAGCGATACTGATACTGCTCCCTATCGGTACTACGATGGGTTGCCATCAATATGACGACCTGTTGACTAGGAACTAGTACTGGACGGCAGGTTTTCATCTTGGACTCCTCGACAGCGATAATGATAATCCAGTTGATGCTGCCCACAGCATCTCGACAGCAAGACTGATACGTTTAATGGTCTAGACAGCGAGGCGGCAAACTTCAACTCCTACATTCCCAGATTCGAAACATCTAAGTATTTCTGACGCGGTGACTTCGGGTCCGTTGCGGAAGAGTTACGCTGACTAAAGCTAGGAACGCAACGGTCTTCTGCGGATGCCTCCAGATACATGAACACCATTGTGACGCTCAGGAGCAAAAAGGCTCTGCACCTGCCGGATGTGCTGCGGAAGCCCCTTTCAAAGATAAGTAAGGCAGAACCAAATTCGCCAACTTCTCATCTGCTACAACATTTATCCTCGCCCTCTTTGTGCTATACTTCTTCGACTGCCCTTGAAATCGTGCAGCTTTAGTAGCCTTCCGCGTCGGCTTCGTGCTTTAACGGCCCGGGCTCCCGGAAGGGGAAATTGCAAGAGCTGAGCCTCGTTCGCCGGTGAAGGAAATATGGAATGAACCTGAGATGCGGTTTAGGGTTCAGGAAGTTAGGGTATAGGGTTTAGGGTCTATGTCCAAGGTGAACGACTACCTACCTGTGCCTCTTGGACTGTCAGGCCATATTTCCACATATGAGCTGTGCTCTGCCACTACTTGGCTTTCCTGGGCAGGTGTAGCAATCAAGCTCATAAGATTGACCATTTTCTTCCATCCAGTCCTGACCATCAGAATCCTGGATACCAAATTTTTCCCACACGCAGGCAAGATACAGCGTCCAAAAGGCTGTGAAGACTTCTCGGCATGATGCCTGCAACTAGAAACAAGGGAAATCTGCTTATGGTGTAGGGTGTTGGGTCTTTTTGTGCGAACGGCCTGCCCTTCCTGCAGAGAATATTAGTGACATCACATTGGCATCAAGCCGTGCTGCTCTCGAGCGCGTGTGCTTGGAGAGTTGAGGCTCTTCTTACTACGTATTCTTCTGGTTCGTCTGCCGTCCTGCTGTTCAATATTCTGCAAGTTGGTTCAAAAACTTGTACTTCAAATTTCGGGCAACTACAAGCTGGTTCCAAGCGAAAGTTACAAAGAACAGACTTCGGAACACACCGCATTATTACAGCGATCCAGCTGCTCCAGACACTCCGAAACCGAGCAAGCAAGAAGTTTATAACTACCCCCCCGAAGTGCTGCCCCACTGCTTCATCTCTCCTGCTCAGGACTTAGCCTTTACCCTCAACCATACACCCGAACCCTAACCCCGAACTTGAGCCCCTGGGGTTCCGAAGATCCCAAGAGCCTCACACACCCCTGCGTTCCTCTTCTCGTGCCTTCTTCGGTTCTCCAAGGCTGAGCCCAGGGTTCTTCACGCGCCTGAGCACAGATCCCAGCACCTGGCGGTCAGAGATGTCCGAGCTTCTGGTTAGCGGATCGCGCGGCTTTAGGGTTCTGCGTGCACTGTGTAGGGTTCCGGGCCGCCTTGGGCGTGCATTGGAGCCCGGTAAGGATTCGGCGAATACAAACCAATTCCCTCATCCTCTCCGTCACGATGATCATCATCACCGGACCACTTGTTGACCTCCATGGTCCTGATCGCTAGTTTCATCATCGCCCTCACGTTCCCAAAGCTAATAACAGCGCCGCCGCCAGTCACGCAGCAGGACAGCAGGTTTATGAGCAGTGCTTGCGACACTACGATAACACGCAGAACTCACACTTATGGTGGTAGTTTTATCATTATTAAGAATAACAATATGTAGCACCCTTAGTAGCAGTAATATTCTTACTAATATTATTATTATTATTAGTATTAGTATTAGTATTAGTATTAGTACTAGTACGATTAGTATTATTATTATTATTATTAGTATTATTATTCGTCGTAGTAGTAGTAGTAGTAGTAGTAGTAGTAGTAGTAGTAGTAGTAGTAGTAGTAGTAGTAGTAGTTTTGGTGCTCGCTTTCGGCTTGACCTTGCCGTCATGTTCGGGTTCAGAGCCCAAAGCTCGTAGCAGAGTGCCAACCTGCTCGTCAAACCTCAACCACCCTAAACCTCTAAACCCTAAAACCCTAAACCCCCAACCCCTAAACCCCTAAACCCCTTAAGCCTAAACTCCTGATAACTCCTAAACCCTTAACCCCTGATCCCCAAACTACCCTTTAAGGGCCGGGCCCTGGTGGGGGGCAAGTGGTGCACGTTCAGGAGGCTGCTCATGTTGGACTGTACTCGCCTGGGGGGGTGGAGGGCGTCGGAATGTTTTTTTCAGCTTCGGGTCTTTGGAGCTTTTTCTAACGATGCGAAACTACTTGTGAGAACAGGTGCAAGCAGAGTAATATAATATCAGGAACCAATTTAAAACTAGACTTCGTGGGGGCTTGTCGGGCTTCAAACTCAATTCACTACCTTTCACTCTGAACGGAATTATTCCTGAAGCACTGCAGAATATCCTGTAAAGCGTGCACTGTTATCCCATGAGTTTCATCTAGCGCAAGGCGCCGCGAATTTTCTGGCATGCGCCGAGAAACATACAAGAAGTTGAGTCCCAAAGAGTGCATCGGTTTGCTTTCAAGGCCCTGGTTTTCTTTATCAAGCGGAAAGGCCCGCTGCCAAAACAAGCCTGCCTCATGATCATTTCGAGCCCATAATGTACCAGAAAGCCGCCAAGACGTAGGCAAAGGATATGCCACAACACTTACAGCCTATGCTGTTCTAAGATGCTCACAGCGAGCAGAACCCAATTAGGGGTCGGAATAAACAAGTATAAACACACACACACACACACACCTACATACATATATATATATATATACACACACATACAGACACACAAATTTTATAGTTGTAGATATGTAGCTGTATGTATATATATATATATACACACACATATATGTATATGTATATGTCTATGTCTATGTCTATGTCTATGTATATGTATACACATATATGTGAATGCATATATGCTTATGTGTATGTACGTACGCATATATGTATGTAGAGAGAGAGAGAGAGAGAGAGAGAGAGAGAGAGAGAGAGAGAGAGAGAGAGAGAGAGAGAGAGAGAGAGAGAGAGAGAGAGAGAGAGAGAGAGAGAGAGAGAGAGAGAGAGAGAGAGAGAGAGAGGGAGAGAGAGAGAGAGAGAGAGAGAGAGAGAGAGAGAGAGAGAATGAGAGAGAGCGAGAGAGAGGGATAAGTAGAGGGATAGAGAGAGACCGGCAGCCTCAGACGGCGCTGGAAAGCATAATTGAGCCAGAGTCTCAAGTACCATGCCTTGTGTGCTGCGGAATTCTGTTGCTTCTCTTCTTCTGCCATGGCGTCAGAGCGGCTAAAACGCCTTCAACGCAAAACTTATTCCACGTACGGCAGCGGCC
The DNA here is from genome assembly GCA_905221615.1 of Symbiodinium sp. CCMP2592. NCBI lineage: Eukaryota > Dinophyceae > Suessiales > Symbiodiniaceae > Symbiodinium > Symbiodinium sp. CCMP2592. Next base: position 107,379 of record CAJNDT010005857.1, read on the forward strand.
TTCTGAAACAACTGGGTTGAGGAACCAGCTTAGGCGCAATAGGTGACCCAGCAAAGCATGAGCTTTTACACTGCGAGGAATATCTCAAAAGAGAAGTTTGATGTTGTTCAACTTAAACTCCATGTCCATCGCTTCAAGCCAAAATGCTGCGAGAGACAGCAAAGGCTGGCGGTCAGTAAAATGTTAATGTCCTCCCAATCTCTAGCTCGTCACCACAATCGTCATCACCATCTTCACCAACATCCCATTCACCATCATCCTCTGCACCCCTCCTCATAGTCAGCAGCATCAGCACCAGCATGAGCATCAGCAACATCATCACCCTCATCATCGTCGTGTTGTCATCGTCGTCACCGTTTCTGGCTGCAGCGTACACGCACTGGCCAAGCCGATGTTCCCCTTCACTGCTCTGAGGTTCGCGGCAGTCCCCTACACGACGAAGCAGGAGGGTTGAAAGACCAAGAAGACGACACATATCAACCCTTCCTGAGCGAGCAACACAATAATGAAACAGTAGTTACACAACGGCTAGAAGTACTACGTAACAGATAGCAGTCATACACTTAAGCTAGAGGCGCCGGGAATGACAACCCTTGAACCTATCCGAAAACCGAGCCCGAACTAGGTCCATCCGCCACTCCAACATCTTACACTTGCACCTTGCAAACTCCATCTTGGCATCTGGCCCAGATGATGCATCTCCGTTGCAGAGCTGAGCTTTAACCGTCGCTGCACACTACAGCACCTCCCTACTACGACAGAAGCCAGAAGCCCGCGAACCCCACGCCCACGCCAACATTCCTGCGCACGCTGGACCTCGGGGCCCTGAAGGCCCACCACCCTGGCCTTCGGCAGGGGGGTGGGGTTGGACGGTTGGGGGCCTTTAAGCCGGAGCCTTGGTTTAGGGCAGTTTAGGGTTTGGATTCCTGCCATTCGGGCGTCTTTGCATAGGTTTACTTCGCTGCCGAGCAAGATCAGGAGCCAGAGGACGAAAGCAAGGCTGCTGCCAAGTCGCAACATATATCTGGAATATTTTTGATCGGGGCATCGTTAGTCGACGAAGCCAGGTGCATCAGTCCGTGTACACCCGAAGTCCTAAAAGCCCTAAAGCTCTGGCAGGACTCCAACAAGGCACAACCCATCACAGTGCTATAGGCCGGATGGGGGGAGCAAGACGACTGCCACCCAAAACAATGTCGTACTTCGCAAGCACCAAATGCTGAAACCCCACTCACACACACAACACAACCCGAACACACGCCAACATCAGAATCTCGGCTTAACTACGTGCCTGGCCTCTTGAAGGGCCAGGCGCAGTAGCCGGGCATCCAGGGGCTCGTGGCAGATGGCGGCCTGCGCAACTGCCAGTTCCAATAAGTTTGCCTAGCTTGCTTTCGGCTTTCGCATGCTGCTCCGTGCCTCTGGCCGTCAGCAAATGCGCTAGCTTGTTTTTGAAAGGGATCCTGAGAAGCCTATGTAGCTGCGAGGCATGCTCCAAGTAGCTCCCTGACCGAGCCCTGTTGCCAAGGCGACGCGAGTGGTCATGTTCATAATTCCCGTTGTGGGGACTCACCTCTGCCTTGTTATTTTTTTAATCGAGGAGGACGTTGCCCATTGGCGAATGACTTTGTTGTGAAGCAATGCGTTGCGGAGCTGGGACATGTGGACCTTGCAGGCATATTTTCTCGCGTTTGCATCTCCAGGAAGAGTGTTGGCGAGCCTTCATTGCGGAACCGACTGAATCATGGAGGAGGACATTCTACCGCAAGGAAGTTTTTGTGAGACGCCCGCGGCTCTGTCCAGGCTCCACGCCACGTGCCACCCGAAGGCCTGCTGGCCCCGGGCACTGAGGACGATTCAGGGCCAACATGGTCATCACACTCCGCTTCTTTCGGTGACGGCGGCTTGTCGGGGGCAGAAGTTGCCTCTGCACTCGAAAAGCCGCCGTTACCGAAAGAAGACTCTGGCAGCCTGCTGTGCCGCAGCCACATGGGCTCTCCAATCCCTGTATGGCTTGCCGAGCACACATCTTCTCCAGTCGCTGCAGCAACTCTTTGCAGATTCAGACGAGATCAAGCTTCGAGCAGATCCAGCGGAGCCATCGACTGCCGAAAATCTACTCACAGGGGCTGTCATGTAGAGCTATGTCTAGTTCGATGGCTGCCCTTGCAGTGCGTGGCATTAGCTCATGCGGAGTGTAGCATTTGTGCCACTGGATGTTGTTAGCCTGGCAGCTTCGTGTTCACAGCCAGTGTGACAGGATCTTCATCCAGCGTTTCAGGGGCTGGTGAAGTGGCCTTCGCTTCGGGACACGGAGATTTCGCTTGGGTTTAGGGCTCACTGCTTGCATGGTGTAGGGCTTACAGGGCTTGGTGGTGTCGGGTTTGAGGGTTTGTGTCTAAGGCTACTCGTGCGATTCAACTATGTAGGGGTCCGGCCTCACCTTAAGCAGGATTTTCTGGGAAGGCGACAGCTCCAAAAAATGTTCAGAGGGTCACCTCACTTTCGAAATCTTTCGAAATTCCCATCTGAATTTCAAACTTTCAAGCTCAAGTAGTGCAACTATGGATTCTTTGGTGTGTCCCCATGAAGCCTCAAGCACCAAACCTGCAGCCCGAAGCATAATATAGGGGCCTTTATGATTGAAACAGGGTTTTGAGGTATAGTATACATGGTAAGGAACCCCCGACAATAGGATAGGTAATTATTAAGGCCCCTATATAGCACCACAGCCTCAACTCCCCACAGAAACTGCCTGGAGCATATTCGCGGCCCGCTGCTGCGGCGTCTCCTCCAGTACCTCGGGCTCCTTTGCCTTCGACAAGGGCTTAGAGTTTACAGTAGGGCTTTTCCCCAAGGGTCCAAAGGACCCAATAACTAGGTACTCGGTTTTCGGATAGTGGTTATGTAGGTTAGGAGTTTGGAGGGTATATGATTATTTGGTACTTGGACCCGTGGGGTTGGGGTTTAGAGGTTGAGGGGTTGAGGGTTTAGTAGGATCCGTCTCAACTTGAAAAGTGGGAAGTCTAACGTTGGTTGCGATGAGTGTGCTTCCTGTGTCTCACACCCTGCCTCGAGGGCCTATGTACATGCTGCCAACGATACTCCTCCTCACTACTTAAAGGATCATGGGACTTAGTAACTAGGGTTATAATTGGGGTAACTATACTTATACATAACTACTTATAACCCCAGTTATGGTACTTACAACCTTGCTCACTAAGTCCCATGATCCTCCAAGTACAGCATCAAGATTCCTAGGATGGCCGCCATGCTCAGTGGCATCCTGGATGTCACTCGCATTTGCAGTAGATGTTTTTCTATTGCTGTTTCTTGTACGAAGCTAGCCACTCTCGCCACGGCCAGGTCGAACACTACGCGGCACATTTTGCTGCTATCCTGTCTGATGTTGACTCTTACAGAGCTCTGATGACCGCTTCTGTGTTCAACATTGGCAGCAGGAGGAGGGGGAGTAGGAGGAAGATGAGTAGGAGTTGTCGAGTCGTCGTAGCTGAACACAAACGGAGCAGGAGGATGAGTACCAGCAGTAGTAGAAGACGTATCATTCGTGTTATGATTGCTGACAGTGAACCTCGTGTTTCACTATCGCCAGGGCTTCCATCCTTGATTTTAAGAACTTTACGAAAGCGAGTATGCCCAGGTTTGCCACACTAGAAGTGATAGTTCTGCTAACGGCACCGTTGTCATTGTTCTTGCCCGGGCTACTGCTCCTGATGAGGCTCTGCTGCGTGCGTGTTTGTGTGTGGGGCTTTCATCACACCGGCTATCGCTGCTTCTGCCACTCCCGGTAACAAGTGGCAGCATCAACTAACAGCAAGAGCAAACGTACGACTGGAAACTACATAGCAAACCATTCTATGGAAAGCTTCAAACATGGTGAGCATCTATGCAACATGATGTTTCGAAAAGAGAAAGACTGGCGAGGCAAGAAACTCCATTGGTCCAGGAACAATGTATATGTAACAATGCATATACGAGTAGTCAGACAAATCATGTTACTGACGCAGGACGTCTCGTGCGCCTGGACTAATCCCGGCCTTGACGCTTGACTATGTCACAGTGCAGTACTGCAAGCAAATGAGAATATGCGAGTCTGGGTTGCAGGACTTTATGCCGGTCTAGTATGTCACGAGTGTAAGCGTTAATGACCTGAGCCCTAACAAAAACCCCACACCCATGACCCTAGCACCTCAAGCCCTAAGGGTCCGGGATATGCAGATTTCACAAACCTCAGGACAAGCCCAGGTTCCAAAGCTGAGCTGAGTCCTGCAGGCTGCAGGTTTCCAGGATGACCCTACCGAAAGAAGGAACCGCAAGAAGACAACGACCGAACCAACCAGTGAAATCATTCATCGACAGCGGAAGCTAGAACCACTAGAGTCCCCAAGATATACCTGAGACACGAGATCGACTACCCTTTCGCCAAATCCCTTATGCTTCCTACTTCCGGCACCCTCCCATGCGATAAGAGCATGCTCAGAACCTACCGTGAGTCAATGCCAACGCCTCCGGCATGCCATCCTACACCATAGAGTCTCTAGGGCTGACATCATCGTAGCGGATAGAAACATGGACACGGGCTCCACCATGCTGCAGCTTAGACCCTAAACCCTAAAACCCCAAAACCCTAAACCCTGAACCGTAAACCCTGAAAATACTACTACTACTACTACTACTACTACTACTACTACTACTACTACTACTACTAGTACTAGTACCACAGCTACTACTACTACTACTACTACCCTAAACCCCACTCACCCTGAACCACAAGCCCGGCTTGATGCCTTGGCTACGGCAGACTGGGCCACCTCTTTCATCCTCCAAGCCTGCAAAGGTATTGTGAAGAGAGTTTCATTAATAAAGGGACCTTAATAATTAGACTAGGGTTTGGGGGTCTATTATACTATAATCTTAATAAGGAACCCTCAAAACAGTATTGGTAACTATTTAGGCCTCTATTTTACGCACTGATCGAACTCGCAACACCTCTGCGTGCAACATGACACAGACAAACTCCAGGGAGACAAAGATTTATGGGACGAAAGCTCCCTCCAACAGGATCCCAAAAGGGTTTAGGGTTTAGGGTTGAAGCTTCAGAACCGCGCCTGCTAAAGCATCGCAAAAACCGGGGTATCATGCAGCTTCGAAGCAGGAGCTCCCAATACACCGAGTCCAAGGATTCCCTTGACCTCGAAATGCCGTAAACCCCGAAACCCTGAAGTAAAGAGTTCTAGCTTTGGGGTCTAGAAGGGTAACTATAAGGGATCTATAAGTGGGTAGTATATAGTATAGAGCCCTTAATAATTAGAATAGGGTTTACCGGCTCCATAGTTTTAAACTTTGAGTTCACGGGGTTTCAAGATGGTTCCTGAAACGGACTCGTTTTTTAGGCATCCCCGCCGCTGTCTTGATCGCCATGAGGCGCCGTCGTGCGGTGTCTAGGTTGACCTCCGGTGCAGACCCCTTACAGTAGGAGCTCCAAAGCTGGAAACCCAATAGCCTGAATCCATAAGAACAATGCAGAGGGATTGGAGTTTACAACAGGGCTTTACCCCAAGGGTCCAAAGGACACAACAGTTAGGTACTCGATTTTAGGATAGTACTTATGTAGGTTCGGATCTTGGAGATGTATGGTTATTAGGTACTTGGACCCTTGGGGGAAGACCAGATCACTGTTCAAGTTACGGGCCGCATCCCTTACCATAGTGTTGAACAGTAGGTCTGATGATAGTTTGAGGATATACAGGGGTTGTTGCCTCGGCGATTGATGGTCATTTTTTCCCCTTGGGTTCAGGGGTTCAGGGCTTCGCGAGCTCTTCCCCATGCGGCCCCGAACCTCCACACTGCACTGCGAATGGACAGAGGACAAATCTGGTCATCCTTTCTGGACCCACCGGAGACTTTATTATGGGGGCCTTAAGCCTTAATAATTAGAATAATTAGAGGTTTTGGGGGTACATTGTACTATACTTATAGTACGGAACCCCACATTAGTTTAGGTAGTTATTGAGGCCCTATATTACCCTCCGAAGATTGAACCTGCACCTCTGACATTGTGCCCTACCACCCTCGGCCCTGAACCAAAGCCAGAAGCTTGACCGGACGATTAAAGATAAGCAAGCAGATATTGGATCTTCGAAACACCAGAGGTGTATGCAAGGCCTAACTGCTCATGATTATACTTCTTCAGTGGAGGGGAAGGACACAGACAAATGATACTTTTGTTAGAAAGCAGGCGAGCATGCAGGTCCGCATGCCAGCATGTATGTAAAAGTACAAACGTCTCTTCATCCGTCAGCTCAGTGCATCTTTATCCGTCTTGCCATCCATAAGTGGCAGGCATGACACACAATGTACACATTAATGGACATGCATGCATGTGAATGTACGTGTTTCTCTATAGGCATGTGTAAATAAAGCACAAAATACACATATGTATATATATATATATATATATATATATACACATGTATGTACACCGCGAACACACATACAACAATATACATGTATCTTCTTTAGAATTATGTAGGAGCAACCAAAGAGCTACATCATACTATTGCACTGATGTGCCTATTTGTGAAAACTCTCCAACCATCGCATACCTGTGGGCTTGAATTGTCATTCATGTTGCACTTCCCAATTCCTGCACCTTAATACCAAACTCAAGCCAAACCCTGCACCCTGAACCATGAACCTCAACCCTAAACCTTAACAGACGAAACCCCTGAATCCTAAAAAAAAACAGCGTTGAAACCACTGAAACAGCCCTGAAGCCTAAACCCTAAACCCTAAAACAAGCCCTGAACCCTCGCATGCCTCGCCCTCAGCGCCTTCGCGCTCGCACTCCGCAATGGCGGCTTCGAGGAGTGAGGCCTTGGCAAAGGGGAAGAACCGGTTTAGGGTCTAATATAGGGGTCTTAATAGTTAGAGTAGTGTTCCTTTAAGGGGTCTGTAAGGGTTACTCTCGAGGTACTATAAGGGATTTAAAGGACATAGGGGCCTTAGAAATTAGAATAGGGTTTTGGGGTATATTATACCAGAATGATAATAAGGAATCCCTATATTATAGGGTCTATGCTATGTTTGGTGTTTACGGTGGTAGGGTCTTAGGGTCGTAATTTGGGTCTTTGGGGTTTAAGGTCTATAGGGGTGTCGGGTGTAGAGCCTTGGGTTCTAGATTCTAGAAGGGGGGTCTCTCAAAATCGAGAGTCTTGTTCTGGCGGCCGTTATGAGCAGGGCTTTAAAGTTTATTGGTACGGTGGTGACCTCTGGGGGTGCAGAGTTTTGGGGCTCTGGATTTCGGGCTGCGAGGGATTATTGGCGGTCTGCTCATTGATCTCCACTCCTACGGGTCTGCCCTAGCTGTGCGCGCTCGCTTGTCGCCCAGACAAGCCCCAGGCAAAAAGCAAGAGGCATTGCGTGAACTCTGCTGCTGCGTTGAGAAAGCAGATTTTTCGTGTTTCCTCCGCATTCCCCTCCGAATCTGAGTGACATTGTCTGGAAACCGGGGAAGTTGATGATAAACCTGGTCAGTATTCCAACCTGTGAGCGCGTCCAGTCTTGGGACCCTAAACCTTTGGCTCTGCAGCCCTAAACCCTTAAACCCTACACCCCTAAACCCTAAAACCCGAAAACCTACACCCCTAAACCCTAAAACCCGAAAAACCCTACACCCCTAAACCCTACCCCTAGTTGCCTTGCTTGGACCCTACAAGGAACAGCTGCGGTGCAACTTCCGAGCGCCGGGCGCTTCCCGAGTCAAGGGCCACCTGCAGATCAATGGTGTGTTAAGCTGTCTATAAGGGCTACTATAAGGGGCTACTATAAGGGGCTACTATAAGGGGCTACTATAAGAGCTACTATAAGGGGGTACTATGGGGTTTAGCATAGTCTCTTCAGTCCCTAGCCCGACGCGATGCCACTCAACCACAACAGGGGTATGTATGGGGCAAGAAGACAGTTTAATGTTCTAATCATTGGACCGACCATTCTTGAGCCGACCTGGGTACTTGGGTTCCCCGAAGTTCCACGCTTGCAGTGTTGGGTTTCGCATGTCCGGCGAGTCCACGTTCTGAAGTTCATCTAGCTGTGCGGTTTTGAGGGTTTGGCTTTTGGGCCACTATTGTCCTCCGACCGCAAGGTGAAAAGGATGCCAAAGAAAGGCGAAATCCAAGAAAGCTCCACCGACGCTTTGCAACCTGTTTTCGCCAGTGTAAAGCCCTGGACTCTGCAGTCTCTCCTCAATCCTAAACCCCAAACCTTCAACCCTGAACCCCACATCGAAAAAATGGTGTAGGACGAAGGATCTAAGGCCCAATGCCATGAACACCAAATATTTCAGGCGCATGAGAACCCCGTTATCACCTACCATCCTCGCCTTGAGCAGTGCAATGCTCTTCTTCTTCCGTGCGATGCTGCCAAGTTGCCTGAAACGTGCGAAAACCACGGTGCTCATGCTGGTCAGGCAAAAGGAACAGGACGAAAACGACAATACCACGATGGTAATCAATGAAGATGAAGAGGCGACTCTGAGGCACCGTAAGAGTGGAATGAATGCAATGAAGAAGATGAAGCTCAACTTTCCGATGGCGATGCTTACCAGGATACTGGTGCTCATGATGACAACGATCATGAGAATTCGTTTGCATGGTGATGCCATCTTGGATGCGTAGCTCTTTCGGAAAGCACCTCTTGTCCTTGGAGATCTGCTGAAAGAGTAAGGAAATGGGTTGCAGGGACAGCCCACTCCTTGCAAACCTGAGACTGTGTTTGAGCACTAATCCTAAACCCTGATCCCTATACACCCTACACCCTAAACCTCATTGTCAAGATTGGCTTCAGCGTGACTAAGGCCCTGACGCCTGAGCCAGCTGCAACCTTGCTGCTCTGTCTCTGCTTTTGGGCTGGCTCCACCCAAGCACTGATAGCGTAAAGCTTGGGCTGAATGCAATAGAACACGTGTATTTAGGCTCCCACCCTAACCTGCAAGGCTGGAAGAAGGATCGTAGGCTTCAAAGCGAGGTTGGGGCTGGATTCCCACATCGACATCAAAGCCGATGCTTGCAGCATCTGGACAAACAGTTCTAGGGACAGACCATGCTTGCTGATGGCTATGCTAGGCCCAAGCACTCCGTTGTCTCTAAGATCCTTTATTATACTCCCCTCCCCCCACCCAGAGAACGGAATGCAACGGGAGAGCACGGCAGGCGCCAAACTTGGACTCTAGATGCTCCACTCAATGGCAAGAATTCTGAACCGATGGGGGTTTCCGATAATTAGGGGTACCTTAGTTTGGGGTCCTTATAATAAGGATCCTACACCTTAGGGTACTATATTGGGGTCCCCTATTTCGGAAACTCCCACATCCTGAAACTCGTGGCAAACCTTAGCTGCAGCCGCTGTAGCAGCTCCGTGCCGCCTTCATGGAGATCCACTCGCGCCTCTTGGGCCTCCCAGTCACCCCTAAACCCTAATGTAGGGGGCCTTAATAATGACCTATACTATTTTGGGGACTCCTTACTGTAAGCATAGTATTTATGGGCCTCAAAACCCCTAAACCCTAAACCCCAAACCCAAAACCCTGACAACAACCCTGAGCCTCAAACCCTCCCACGAGTTTCGAGTAGAGGACTCTGGGCATGAAGATCACATTGTATTTCATTCTGTTCTATTCCGTTCTGTTCTGGTCTGTATTTTACTCTATTCTATCTATATACTGTTCTCATAATACATTCCATTTTACGTTAGATCATGCCGTCGTGCAACACTAAGAGATGCCATGAAACTACCCTTCCAGGTATAGTGCACCACACCTGTAGCCTATAGGCCCATAGCAACTGCCATATGCCACATCCACCCTTTTCTGATCGCGCCTGTGCCAGGGCGCGTTGGATTCGAAGCGCCTTGGGACGATTCTACCGAGGCACGTCTGGTCCGAACCTGCCTGTGGGACTGTTTTACCTATGTTCTTGCGGTTACGCCGCTATTCCTCCTCCTAGGTTGGTGTCAAAGCTGCAGATACGACAGATACGAACAGAAGCATTGTGCCGGCTTCATGCCTATTATGCATCCCGACATAGATAGGTCTGGCGATCCAACATGTTCTCAGCCTTGAGTTCCATGGTCCCACTTTCCGTGTGAGCAATCCGGCACTCAAGTACCCGCCAGGGAATCCAGCATGCCGTTGCTTCAGACAGAAACGGCTTCTTCTAATCAAAGACACCTCCGCAAGATGCAAGCCTCAGCTTTCTTTGCCTGGTCAGTCGAGCACAGTGGCTTCATCGTGCATTTCGAGACCAGGACAACTTGCTGATGCAACAATGCAACCCTCACGATGGACGAACTAGAAAGTGACAGCAATCAGTATCGTGTGTTGCTGTTTACGGTTGCGCGACTGCGCAGTTCCCATCAGTGACGAGTGACCATCAAACGCTCGTGACTACCGACTAAACACATCAGGTTAAGCACGAAGTTGAAGAAAACATAACGGACAAGGCAACAGGGTGAACACCTGCTACTAGAGCTACTAGAGAAGTGAAACGGCCCCTGCATTGAGGGGTACAGAGAAGCGAGCTTCTAAGCAGATCAGGACTCCATCTGTCCTACAAAAGACTGTAATCTCAAGGGGCCTGAATAGTTATGGCTGGGTTTGGGGGCAAATGATCCAACATTTCACTCTGACTCTAGGGACTGTTGGGGAAACCCGACTATACTTTTTCAGACCCCGGTGCCTGTATCACACTGGCGACGAAGGTTGAGGCTTGGCTTTGGGCTAGGGAGGCGGGGCTGTGGAGGTTTTTGGCTTTAGGGTGGTGTTAATTTGGGTTTAGGGTTGAGGGTTTAGGAGGGCAAAGATCAGTTCTTAACATGTTCAAGCATGTGTGTGTTTTCACGATCACAAAGTCGGTCGGAAGGGCAGGTGTAGCAAAGCCTATTTAAATATTCTATGTCTTCTGATGAGGGTAGCCATTTCTACATACTGCATCTATCCGTCTGGCAGCTTGGCATATTACGCGTCTACATCTGTGCTTCTACATGTACTGTATTCGCTGCTTGTCATTTTCGTTTGGAAGACGGAGGTGACCTATCACGTCCTCCTCCGAGGCGTCCATCCTTTACACCAAGACCTTGTAGGGATTCAAAATGCCCTGCGGATCCAAAGTGGCTTTCAGCGTCCTCGGAATGGTGCAGGTGGGGTCACCCTCAAAAGGGCTGAGCTAAAGGTTTGCGGATTAGGTCTTGGGCCTAGGCTTTTTGTTTAAGCTGAGGTGTCGGCTCTCTGCAAATACGGTACGATTCATTACGCCTGCCTGTGGCGGCTCAAGATTCCGGGCGTGGGGTAAACCCAACCGTGCCCTGAAACTCGCAACTCCACCTGAGGGCTTTGTGTGCAGGCGTTTTTGGTTCCGGATCTCCATGGCTGTATTGCTTGGATGCTTTACCGGGTGTCTTGCTTTCTCTTTGATTTCACCTGCACATGTGATGACACTGTGATTACACGTCACACCTGCGTGACAGAAGGTCACACTCCGACATGAACAAGCTGCAAGCCCACACTGCACGGCTCTTCGGACACTGCTCGCGTCCGAGAGTCTTCATCAAATCGACGGCGCTATCCTCAGATGCTTAGATCGTGGAAGCTCGTGTGCAGCGGATTCTTGGTTGCTGGTGGTGATGCGCGAAGGTTCGGCAAAAGAAAATGCACCTCCCACTGCAGCATCCAGACTGGCAACCGGCCCCAACCCCAAACCCTAATATAGGGGCCTTAATAATCAGAATAGGGTTTTGGGGCCCTACAACTAAAATAAGGACCCCCCAAAATAGTGTAGGTAATTACTAAGGCTCCCATAGTATATAACTAAACCCTGATCCTGACTTTCAAACGAAATTTGGGACCTGAACTCTGAGACTGCTCCCCCTGGCCGTGTCAGGAGGCTGCCTTGCTGAGGTGTAGGAAATGAGGCTTGCATTGGCCGATGCCATGCTCCGCACTGATGCCTGGGCCGTAGGACGAAGCTCAAGGATCATGTGAAACTTATGGGGCTGTGGCGAATTTGGGTTTATGTTTCGGGGCTTGTTGGGGCTTACATAGGGCTTGCAGTACTCCCCAGAGGGCCAGTTAACTCTGTCGCTCTGTCTGTCTGTCGGTCTGTCTGCCTCTCTCTCCCTCTCTCTGGGTTGTTTTCTTCATGCTTTCTTTATCTGTGTCTGACTTCGCTTCTGTCTTTCTTTCACAGTAAGTTAGTTTAATTCATTCCGTCCTTCTTTGAATATCTGTCTATGTCTATCTCTGTCTCTATATATCAATCTCTATCTCTATCTATCAACTATCTAACTGTGCAAACATACATATATATATATATATATATTTACATATACATACAAGTTCAACATGTTTGCTTACACACGCATATATATATATATACAGGTTGAATGTCTGTATGTGTTTACACATACATATGCATACACCTATGCAGACACAATACCTATGAACAGACAAAGACATGACCTAGACGTAGATACAGAAATAAACATACCGGGTGCCTTGTTTAGGAACAGCAACCGCCAAGAGGTGGCCGCGCTTCCCTTGCTTCCCTCAAACTACCATAACCTACTTTTTGTAGGTCCTTCTTAGAAACCCTTTTATAAACCCTAAACCCTAAACCTATCGGGGCCCTACAGAAAGCAGGTTTCGGTAGATCAAGGTCTCTGCCGTGCCCTTTAGCACGGCCGCACGTATCGAAAGGCCGGGCCGCTGCCGCTGGCCTTCGCCACCCACTCGAAAAGCCAGGGCTCCAAGAGATCCAGGACCTGATTGTGGGGTTTACTATCGGGGCCTTGATAAGTACCTATATTATTTTTGAGGGGGCTTCCTAATTATGGTTATAGTATAATGGGCCCCAAAATCCTATTCTACTTATTAAGGCCCCATATTAGAGGGTTTGGTGTTTTTTTGGATTTTAAGGTTTATGGTTGGAGTTCAGGGTTGAGGGCTTGGGGAGGGTCTGATCAAACGCTTTGGATCTGCAAGCAGCCCGGAAACCAAATCCAAAACCCTTGAATCTCGAACTCCCTATACCCCCCACCCTCCAAGCCTTGTCGTCCCGACCGGTCAGCGAAGTCACATTCAGGTGGAGATTTGCATCGCCTCCACCACTGATTTGGGTGGCGAGGCATTGTTAAAGAGTCCAGGGTTTTCGCTTAGGGTTTGCCTTGAACGCCTTAACCCCAAACACCTGCCTGTTTTGGGGTTCCTTGATATGACTTCCTTACCTTCTATAAATCCTCGTAGGTCTTTCGGGGTCCAGGTGGGGTTTGCAGACATGAATCTTTGCCAGGGGATGGAAACATGGGGACTGGAGCTACAACAGTATCGCAGCTGTTGCGATCTGCAACCACTGTCATCGCAGTCAGAAATCCTCCACGAGATACGCCGTAGTCCACATTGAGTTTGGACTGATCTCGAGAACAAAGAAGAAGAGTTACCTGCCTCGAAGCTATCAAATCGCTCTACAAGGCTTCCGACCATCCTGAAGCCTTTGACTGCAGTTCTTCTGACACGCTGCTCCCTTTGAGCTTGAAAACCGCAAGGACGATATTGAAAGCGTCGACAGAGACTGGAAAGGACCACGGAAAACCTGCCACAGTCCTTTCTTAAGCATTAAAGCCCCTACACTATGGTACCCTTATAGCTCCCTCATAGCATATAGCCCTTAGAAACCCCCTTCAAAGGGAACCCTATTCTAGAAGCCAAATCACGAAGATGTCCGGCCTAGATGCCCGTATCCGGCAGTTTTCGCCGACTCCTTTCGGATTCGTCCGCGCAAGCACAGCCACCCAGCCCGAATTTTACAAGAACATTAGGCGCATACTACAGAGGCCTTAATAGTTAGAATAGGGGTTTGGAGGCCATTATACTAGAATTATAACAAAAGGAAACCCCCAAATAGGATGGTGACAGAAGTAGTAGGTGCTGCAGCACTCATGACCAATGCAAAGCGGATCTTCGCAATCGCATTTCCACGTCTGCCCCTGCATTCCGGGGACAAAACCCCGGAGTCCAGCACTTAAGGTCAGATTGTCCTTACACTTACATTATAGTACCCTTATAGCTCCCTTACAGTAACCCTTATAGTTCCCTTTAAAGGGAACCCTACTCCAAATATTCTGACCAACCCGTCGCTCCTCCACACCTGCATCTCGGAGCCTGCCGAGCCCAGGCGGTCTGGGGCTTCGGGCTCTGAGGCCCTGGCTCAATGCGAGGGTTCTATGAGGGCTCTCTACATTTTCTCTATTTTACGATTTTGTCAAGGCTCTATACCATAAGGGGCTTTAAGGGAAAAGGACTCTGACACCTTAGGACACGTCGTGAGCGATGACCGATAGTCGCAACTGCTCCGCTGTGAGACCGAAGCAGCCTTGCCCGCGTGTCTTCGACCAGCTCATACATGCGAGGAAGTGGCAGCGATACATCGTATTTGTACACCTTGGCTTCAGTGCTTTGCATACTGCTGAAGCTCGTGACGGGGCTACCCATGCAGATGTAGGCGACATCCACTAGTCTGCTACGTGTGTTGGTTGACTCTGTGCATTTGCGAAATTTGCGAGCCATTCGGTGCAACGGGTGTGCGCTTGGCATCGAGGGCAGTCCGGCACCAGAGTGTGTTCTTCTGTCATCTGAAGGGCTCACGATGCCTTAGCATTTCGATTTCGTTCAGGTTTGCTCGTCCATGCCGGACGTGACCTCTGTATACCAGCCTGGTCAGGCTCACACGTGAAGCGGACATATCTTCAAATGAACTTCTGGCCTGAGAATGACTGACATTACAGCTCACATCCGGATTTCACGGCCAGGAGACATAACCTGCCGTTGTCATCGCATCACTGACGCCTTCGCGAAGCCTCCAAATGGCGCGGGCCTGCATCTATGCGCGGACTCCAAGACATGCTTGGGGCTCACAACTTTGTGGGTGCAAGGTTAAGTATGATTGATCCTCCAAAAAGGCGCTGAGGATTTCAGCAAAGATTCCAACAAGCTATCGATTTAGGGGTCAAGTCACGTGTAGTATCTGACCGACCCGACACGGTGGTGTACCCGGTCGTGTGCAACGTGGAGCTACAATCACTTTTGCAAGTTGCGTCAGTAGTGCCTTCTTACAATCCCCTGTGGTCGTCACGGAGGCAGTTGCATCGCACACTGGCTTGACGTAGATCTCAGTACGTCCCGTTCTCGGGACGAGGTGTGAACTCACTGTACAACAGGCTCACTGTATGAAATTCACTGTACAATAGACTCACTGTATGAAAGAGCAATCCACCGGTGGGTCTGACATCCTCAGCTGTTCCAGTGCCAAACACGGCGTATCTTAGGCTACAGGCTCTCGTTAGGGCTCAGGCTTCAAGGTCCTGGGATCCACTCCTAGCTTCAAGCAAGTGTCAAGCTGGAATCCTTGCTCACGACGACCTGCTGCATCTTCATGACGTTGAACAGCCAGAGCGGAACTACTTGGATCCACTGCATCCAGAATCTCACCGTTTGCTTCTCGACCTCCCTGGCGTGTTTCTCGTAACACTTCTTGGTCTCCTTCGCCAGTTTCTCGACCTGGTCGTTGGCTTCAGATCAAGATAAACCCCTGTGAAATCCCTAGAGACGAAAGGCCAAAGCTTTCCAGCGAAAAGCAAACAGGATTTCGACTTTTGAGCTAGCCCCGCCTGCTTTGCGCTGTATTTGGGATGAAAGCGGGTCATGTAGTGATATTGTTCGATCATTTCTTGTTCGAACCCCACCTTCCACTTGCAGTCGTCTTGCCAAGTGTCCTTGTACTTTGCCTTCATGAATACCACGCGCCCAATACGTTCATAGTATTTTTCCTTGGGACCTTCGACGTAATGCTCCAGGGCATTCAACCTGCGACCGAGTTGCTCCGTTGCTCGCTCGTAGACTCGCAAGGCGTAGCAAAGCGAGAGCTTCCCGAAGCTGTTCTTGTGTCCTGGGGGCGGCAAGTGGGAATTTAGGCCTTCAGGCCTTCAGAGTGCAGGGTGTTAAGCAAGTTGACTTAGGTTTAAGCTCTTTTGTGGCCTTGGGTGCGGGTGGCATTGTACCCCAGAAGGTTGCTCATCACACTGATGTGCAAGCCGGCGAACTGAGACAAGTAGCTGGCTTCTGTCGTTTCGGCCTCACGCACAAGGAAGAAGGGGGCATCCGTGAGCATTGTTTCGTGGACAAGAAGCAACTTGTGGTACATGGTGTCTCTGACATGGTCTGGCATGTGCTCGATCGTCCCGTTATCGAAATGCTTTGAGTCGTGGAAGGCTGTGTTGTTCAGCTCCCACAAAGCCAACTTGTAGCCCTTCAAGTATGCAGTCCAGATCTCCTCGAACTTCTTATCCAGCTCTTGCTTGACCTGGGAAGGCTTTCGGAGACCCTTTTCGAAAACTTCTCTTGCTTCTGTGGAACAGACTATACTAGAATCAGAACGACTGGTCTTCAAGAACGACCTAGTGGCGAACTTCTGCACAAAAGGCTTGATTTGCTCCCAAACGCACTTGCTCCAATCATCGCCGCCGGCATGTGAGCAGGGGTTTTCTGGCAGGCTACCAGGGCTTGGGAAGAATTCGCCGAGGAAGCCACCAATGAAGCTGAAAGCAAGGGCGCCCTTCATGGCAATGATTCCCGCTTGTTGAGCAAGTTGTGAGACGGTGTCGATGGCTAAGCCGGCCGTAATCTCGGCCGCTGACATGGCAAACTCCGCCCCCGGGTTCTCACTCAGGTGCTTCTGGACGTTGGTGGTGCACTTGTCTGCATCTGGACAATCTTTCGAAGTCTCGCTCTTCACAATGCTCTTCGTCTGTGCCAAGGACTTTTTGGAGGTCTTCTCCCGCTTGAAATACATCTCCATCGACTGCGGCTGATCAACGTCTGCCTGGCACAGCACCTGAAGCCTCAGTAAGGTCATCGATCTTGGCCGTCCATCGTCGTCATCCAGCCCCTCCCGCCCCGCCCAGTCCCGTGCAAAGCTTTCTTGCAAGAAACAGGCAAGATTCTTAGCTTCACAGGCCAGAGTGTTACCGACAAATGGGGCAGGGCAGGGCAGGCCGGGCAGGTGAATGCAGCGCTTGCAGTCACGCTTCTTGCGCTGCAGCCAGCCCACTGCGTCACTCGACTCCTCGCACTCGCCGTTCTGGTAGCAAGAGGCACCGTATGCGCTGCAGGTCGTGGCCAGAAGAAGCCATGAACGCGTGACCAAGAAGTACGCCATTGGTCCTGGGTCTGAGGGTTCCCCAATGGCTGTGCGAAAGATTGAGAGGCCTCGTTCTGGAGCCGAGAAAATCTCGCGGAGAGTCTGCTCCTTTCACGCACGGATGCCGCGACAAGCTGGTGCTCTGACTTGTGGCAAGGGTCGCGGCAAACGAACAGCTTTGGGTCTGCATGCATGGAAAGCGAACAAGCGTGCTCCATCCAAGAAAAAAATCAAACGCTCGCTGTCTCAGAGTCCTATGTGCCCTGCACCCTGCAGCTACACCCTTGCCCGCAGAGCCAGAAGAATTGTGGCTTAGTTGGTGTCCCTAGCGGATCCTGCGCGCTGCGGTCTGGCCCGCTAGTTTCGTTCTTCCAAACAGGGTCTGCCCTGCAAACTCAGCTTAATTTTGCAGTGTCCAAACGTTAACCAACTTCTGGGACCATGCTGGGAATATAGCACCCCAAGAGGTTAGACGTTACTTACTCTGCTAAGAGTACTAGACTAGGTTAGGCTGTCCGAGACGAACCTGTGTCTCATCTGCTGCCACCACGCCATCACGCACAGCCGGATCGCCATCTCCAGACATAGCGGCCTTCGTAGATGTGCACATACATACATGCGTGCATGCACACATACGTACAAAGATGGTTCAACAATTTGCGTATACTCGTATCAGGCAAAAAGAATGTGGTACAGATCTGCCTGTATCAAAACCTACATAATGTGCTACATGCACTTTACACGCAATACCCACACAGGTACATTTTATATATATATATATATATATATACATATACATATGTATACACATATATAGAGCTCGAATCGATCGTTAGCCCCAGTGCTCATGGAGGGCACGCCTTCACCTGGCGCCGCACTTGCGAGGCGGCATGCAGATCTTTGTCAAGACCTTGGACGTTGAGGCCAGTGACAAGGTCGACAACGTCAAGGCTAAGTCCCAAGATAAGGCAGGCATCCCGCCCGACCAGCAGCATCTGATCTTTGCTGGCAAGCAGTTTGAAGGCGGCCGTACTCTTTCGGATGACAACCTCCAGAAGGAATCGACCCCTGGCGGCATCCAGATCTTTGTCAAGACCCTGATGCTCACCTTGGACGTTGAGGACGAGCAGCACCTGATTTCTGCTGGCAAGCAGTTTGAGGGCGGGCGTATTCTTTCGGATTACAACCTCCAGGTGGAATCGACCCCTCACTTGGCGCCGCACTTGCGAGGCGGCATGCAAATCTTTGTCAAGACCTTGGACGTTGAGGCCAGTGACAAGTTCGACAACGTCAAGGCTGAGTCCCAAGATAAGGCAGGCATCCCGCCCGACCAGCGGCACCTGATATCAGTTTGAGGGCGGCCGTACTCTTTCGGATGACAACCTCCAGAAGGAATCGACCCTTGGCGATGGTAAGTGCGATCGTGACATGCGGCGCTATGAGTTCAAGATTGAAGGCACTAATTAACGTTGCTTATACGATAATTATTTACGATAGGCGAGCGCCTTGACATCTGGCCCCGCAGCCCGGTAGACCAGGTCCTGGAGTTCTGCGGCATGTCGACGGGTTTGTTGGGCGCTCGCTTTCGTTAGACTCGGACCTCACACGTGTTGGTGTGTACATACGCGGTCACTGTATGCAGCGGCACGTCTGAGAGGGCACAGTGATGTTCAATTTTCCATTGCGGGGGACCTACCCTGTAGTTGGCCTCCCCTGTTCCCTGGAGGAATAAGCTCAGGGTTCAAGTGTGAATGCGTTGTACATGGCACTGTTTCGAGTGGGACGTGGTTTCAATGAAACCACCATGTGGGGCTTTGAAAGGCTTTGTCTTGTAGTTTGCCTCCCCCGGCCCCCGGAAGAATGCTCAAGATAGTACTGCTTTTGTTCGGTTGCCGGCTGTGAAAGGTTCTACGGTGACAAGTAGAACCTCAATCGAGCCCGGTTGCGTACATAAGGTAGCGTTTTTGCTTTCAGTCCGAGTGCCAGGCAATTGTAAATTGTGTATGGCATGTCCCCATCAATGCCGGCAGCGGCTGTCCCTTGATGGCTCTAGTTTTGACTTTTTGAAGAGATGCGCATGGCCGAGACGGCTTTTGTACATGCTGGTTCCATCTTGGCATGCTTCCTCTTCTGCAGATGTCTGCTCCGCTCGGGTTTATTCCGGGCGAGTGCACACTGCTTCAACCCTGAATTCATTGCTAGGCGTGCGTCCTCTGGACCCTGAACGCTACGAAGATACATATATATATATATATATATGTATGTACATATATAGATACATATATACATACATACATATATACATATATACATATATACATATATACATATATACATATATACATATATACATATATATGCTCACCCCCCCCCATGACAGACCGTCGTGGGGAAGGGGAAGGGTGGCGTTCGTCCCCAGGCAGGATCTGTCAACGGATAGGCGACAGACACTTCTCCCAAACTCAATTCCAAAATGTTCTTTTAGATGGTCTGCAATTTTTGGAAGTTTCTTCACATGCATGCAGCGCTCCTAATCCCAATCTTAATCTCAGTTCTGCTCTTCGTACCACTATTACTGTTTGTAGATCTTAATTCTTGTATCAGTGTTAGCATTAGTATTAGTTTTGTGGTAGCATTGATATTAGGATGTTTAGTATTAGAAATAGTATTCGAATTAGTATTACTATTAGTATTAGCATTAAGTATGTGTATTGATATTAATAGTAGTAGTCGTCGTACTAGCACTAGTTGTCGCACAGTAGTAGTAGTGGTAGCATCAGTATTGGTATTAGTATTAGTATGAGTATTAGTATTGGTATTAGTGACTAGTATGAGTATCAGTGTTAGTTTTAGTATTAAGTATGTATACTAGTAGTAGTAGTAGTAGTCGTAGTAGTAGCAGTAATAGTAGCAGTAGTAGTGGTGACATTAGTATTAGTATGAGTATGAGTATTAGAATTAGTGCTAGTATTAGTACTAGTATTGGTGTTAGGATTAATATGTATTGTTCTTGGTTCTAGTCTTAGTACTGCTGTCATTGTTTGTAGTAGTCCTAATCCTGGTATCAGTGTTCATATGAGTAATAGTTTTGTGGAAGTATTGATATTAGGATGGGTATTGCTTTAGTACTAGTATTGGTATTGGTATTTAGTATTAGTATTAGCATCAGTATTAGTATTACTATTGAATAAAAGTATACATATCAATAATAGTAAATATGAACTCGTGATTATGTTCGTGCTGGTGTTAGTGCCAGTGTCGATGTCAATGTCAGTAATAGTACTCGTGTTAGTATTAGTATCAGTCTGAATGCTGGTTTTAGTATCTGTTTATTATTCACAGAAGCGCTGGTATTAGTATCAGTATTAGAAATAGTTTTGATATGTGAATATACTGATTGATTCGTACATTTTGAGCTTAATATAATAATACAGTAATGTATTCGAACCAAAGTATATTTGCATAGTTGAAGATTACGTGAATATATTAGTACGTTGGTGCATGAGTACATTAGTATTTTGGTGTATCATGATATTCGTATGTTAAAGTAGTAGTATATTAGTACATTATTATAGTGGTCTATTACTACATTTACTATATTCGTATTTTACCTAATAGCTTATAGGTATATCAATATGTTGGCATAATGGCATGTGAACATGTCAGTGTACTTGCCTTTTACAGTATTCGTATATTAGTACACTAGCATATTTAGTGATAATTAGTGTTAATGCCAGTGCCAATGTCGATATCAGTTTTAATCAGTCTTAATGATGAATTTAACATCAGTATAATATTCGCGGACGTGCTAGTATGCGTATCAATACTATAATTAGTTTTGATATATTAGTATACTGATAGATTATATAAACAGCTTAGTATACCAACACATTATAATGTATTCGGACAGTAATATGTTTGTATACCTGTATGTTTGTATGCTCTTAGTATATTAATGCATGCGTACGTTCGTGCATGAGTACATTAGTATATTGTATATTGGTGTGCTATTATCTTCGATTATTAACATGTTAGAGTATGAGTATCCTGGTATGCTACTTCATTTATCATATTCGTATATTATCTAACAACTTTTTTGGTATATCCATATGTTAGTATACCATTGCCATGTGTCAGTGCACTTGCATATTACAGTATTCGTGTCTTAGCAAATTAGCATATCAATACAGTATAATCAGACGTTAACAAGTAGTATACTGTTACCTTGGAAACTGGGTATATGACAAATACGAATATACTCCGTTAGTACACGAATGCATTGATATTTTTGCTTTTCAGATAGTGGTATGTATATCTGCGGACATTAGTATACGCAGGTGTCTGTTAGTATTGGCATTAATATCAATATGAATATGGCCATTGGTAGGCGTAGGAGTATTAATGGTAATAATAGTAATAGTAATGTGCATATTCGTAATAAAAGCATTAATATAAATGTCAACGTTAGTGTTAATGCTGGTATTATCTTGAATACCCAACACATTATCAATGTCAGTATTAGTATTGGTGATGGTATGATCAGAGAATGTGAGTTAGCTTCGTAGGAGTATCACTACTTATATGAACAGTGATACAAGTAGAAATATTGGCATTAGTATTAGTGAAAGTATTGGCATTAATACTCATATGCATATGATGACGTGTATTCGCCGGAATATTTGCAGTAGTCTTACTTTGGACTTTCGTATTAGAATTGCCCCAGTTCTCGAGTTCTCGAGCCGAAGCGGGGGACGTGGCTTTGGAGGACTTTCCAAACAGCCTATGGGCGGGGGCAAAGGCCGTGACTGACACAAGGATGCACCCAAAACCAAAAAACCAAAAAACCAAAGTTTCACGGAGAATGCCGGAACAGTTTTGGTTTCTTGTTGTTTTGTTTTTTTGGTTTTTTTGGCTTTTACATATCGAAACCAAAAACCAAAAAAACAAACATCCAAAAAAACAAAAATCCAAAAAAACAAAAAACAAAAACTGTTCCTGCATTCTCCGTGAAACTTTGGTTTTTTGGTTTTTTGGTTTTAGCTCTAGTGTCGTTCTGGACAGACGAAATCAGGGGTTCCACAGACACGTGAAACTTTGGTTTTTGGCTTTCTGGTCTCAGTCTTTTGGACGTTCGGAGGGCTCAAACTCGATACCCCGGAAAAAGCACGAACACGCCGGTGGGAGCGATGTTTTGAAGGGGATGGTCTGTCATGGGGGGGGGGGTGACCATATATATATATATATATATATATATATACATATTTTATGTATATGACTATATTTATGTAAGTCTGTATGTATGTGTATGTATGTATATATATATATATACATAAATAAATATATATATATATATACACTAATATGTGTATGTGTGTTTGCGTGCTTCTTTTTGGTAAGCATGCATATAACTGTGGGTGTGAATACATATGTATATACACACACACACACCTTACAGACGTAAAAATCTGTATTGCTGCGGCCCCTATATGCCTGCATATATATATATATATATGTACACACACCTCTCTGTGTGTATATATGTATAGAGGTGTGTGTGTGTGTGGATGTATATAAAACATGTGCATATGTATATACCCAATGATGTGTATATATATATATATCTATATATATATATATATACATCTGTATTTTGTACATGTGTATGTATATATATATATATATATATGCATATACATGTGTAAGGACAATTGTACTCAACAAGTTGCACATATACAAATGTACATACGCCTGCATGTGTGTTTTCAACTTTGCACCAATTTAGAACTGCATAAGTACAGACTATTACAGACTGCTACATAAACATATACGCACTATACGCTACATACATACGAGCCTGTTGATGGGAATGGAAGAGCATATCTAGATGGCCTGGAGGCTCATCCTCGCTTCACTGTAGTGCTCGGGCCATCTGCCGTATGTCTGTGGGACATGAAAGTTAAGGTTGGGAGTTGAGGGTTCGCAAGTGAAGGCAGTTTCGCCTTGTAACCCATGTTCTCCAACCCATGTTCACGACTCTATCAGCCAGCCCCCTGCAGCGGATCGCTCTAAACTCTGTGCATGGTTCAACAAACGTGCTGAAGGCTTTCTGAAACACCAAAAAACCCCAAACCCCTAAACCGTATCCCACCCTAAACCCTAAACCTCGCCGGAAGAGAGCTTCCACGAAAGGGCCCGGGCCGGCCTCCAGGAACCTGTGGAGCTTCCTTGGCTGAGGGATAGTAATGTAGGGGCCTTAATCATTAGAATAGGGTTGCTTTAAAAGGGTCTATGAGGGCTACTATAAGGGATCTACAAGGGTGCTACAATTTAGGGGCCTTAATAATTAGAATGTGGTTTAGGCCCCTATAGTCGCCACAGTTATTCGAGCGACTCTTCACTGATTTCGTCGTGGTCCGTGGTCGATTTGGTTGTGCAGGGCAGCTGCGAATGCTCAGCGTCCAACCGTAGATGTACGAATGACCAATGAACAGCCGACAGTGACAACAGTCGATTTCGATGACGCAGTCTGCCGGATAGCCAAGCCTCGTCACCCTGATGATGCACAACGTGCACGATACGGCCACTGAAACATTAAAGTCGCTACATCAACGCACACAAAAACACAATCAACCATGCCCCTTTCATCCAGGCTTCGCTGCATCATGGTCGCCGTCCGACCCGGAAGTTTCTATGAGCACCTGGAGGCGGCGGCGAGCGACACTCAAGCAACTGCATACATACTCCTATAGAAGCCTCTATAGAACTCCTTTGGTGCCTCCTAGCCCAAAAGACTACTATATAGCTACATCTCCTGCGTAGTAGGCCTTCACCGCTTTGGCCACAAAGTTTTCGCAGTTACGAGTGCAGCAGGATTTGGGACTTCCACTTTCAAGTCTTGGAGAAAGCATCTTAAGGCCAGGATGGCGTAGGGCAGAGTGCAGGCTGTTTCTGAATTGCCGGCGCTCAAGCTTCCAGTCGTACTCCTGGGCTAGTAAGCCTAAGCCCTTAACTCTAAACCCTTAGTTAGCCCTTGACCCTGCGCCCTAAACCATGCAACCTTAAAACCTAAATCCGTACCTTACGCTCTTTCGTCGGGGTTCAATTACCACCAGCCTCTCAAGATCCGGCAAAGAAGGCCCCGATGATTTCGCCCTGTTTCCGCTCAGGGGCCGGCTGAGCCCTTCGACTAGTAGAAGAGCGGTTTAAGGTAGGGTTACATAAGGAGTTTTGGGGGCCATTAAAAGGACCCCCAAAACAGTATTGGTAATTGTTTAGGCCCCTACCTTGGAGTTTAGGGCTTTTGGGTCGGCATTCATCTCTTTTTTGCTTCACAGGTACGAACATTGCGAATCTTGGACATTTCCGGACCTCCCTCCCTGCTTTGGGCATCGCTGGGGACTCAGGTCCCTGCATAAAAGGGATGCGTCTCCTCCAAGGGGTCGCGCACCCCTGTTCCAGCTTCCCGCTTCAGCCTCGGATAATGCAGCCCTCGCAGTTGCGGCGAAAGAAATCTCTAAGAGGCAACACTTTAAAGCAATGCAGTGATGTTGCCCGATGACCACAACCCCGCAGAGCCCGCAAATCTGACCCAGAATCCCGACACCCTATGCCACAGCGAAGCCCCACAGCCCAGCAGAGCAGTCAGGGCGCACGAAGTCAATCGCTGCTCGGTCGCAGAACTCTACAGCAGAGAGCACCTGTCGATGAGGCTTCACTAGCTCTATATTCGACTCTATCTGAAAGAGAGAGAGCGAGAGAGCGCGGGAGGGAGGGAGGGAGAGAGGGAAAGAGGGAGAGAGTGAGAGAGAGAGAGAGAGAGAGAGAGAGAGAGAGAGCAAGAGCTGTCTAGCCTAGGTCTGCTTCTGCGGGGCCGGGTTCCCAGGCTCATAGGCCATGCTTTGCATCGAATTCACATGAACGGGGCCCTCGTGATCCTCTGGCTTCTGTGCAGGCGGTTGCTCTCAAAGGCTCCCACAGCAAGAGTACCTCTGCACCGGTGCCTCGAGGAGCCACCGGACATAAGCAACTATCCACAGCGACACCTAGGAAGCCATACTCATACGTTAAATCTGTTAAACATCAAACTAGTCTACTCTTTCATACTACTTTGCGAATGAAAACTATTCAGCCATATCACATACGAAGGTCACACCACTGATCTCAGGATAGGCCACCTCGCCAAGGTTCTGACGCGCCAGCGCGAAGGTGCGCTGGACCTTATGGAGGGTGGACAAAAAGTCATGCAGAGTGGCTTTAGGATCAGGGGCTTCGGGTTTCTGGATTTTGGCTTCGGCACAACAGAGCAAAGTTGCGGTGAAGACCCAAAGCACGGCAGATAGCTAGGTTTATGTAGAAATCAAGAAACACAACTCTTGGGCTGCAAGGCGTCAGTTGCCGAATTTACAGCTGATCGCAGGTTGGAGCTAGCTATGGTGGAGAGCACGCTATTCATCCTGGCGATTTCAAGTTGTTGTCTGCAGCTCTCTGCTTGCAGCCGCATGACATTCTCGAAGTCGGAGCATGCAAAGAAGGCGATATTGATAGCCTGGTCGACACTGGCAGCAATGTTGCTGCGCAATCATCACAAGAACTCCGCAAAAGCCACTCTAGGGAAAACACCAGCAACCATGTTGTTATAGAGACAACGCTAATATACTTACACCCCGACAGGGCAACACAACTGCACATAACCACGCCACGAGACAAACTCACCAGGCACGATCTCAAACCAGCTTGATATTTTGCAGATTCTGATGCCATGAATACCCTGCTCAGTAAGAAGCAGTCGTACCTCCGAACCGACTGACAGTCCCAAGGCCTTTGGCCGCGGAGGGCACAGGATTGTGAGCTTGGTAATCACACCTGATCGGACTGGGACGGTGGTAAGACTGGCAGAGTGATCACAATCAGAAACAAACCATGTGAACAGTACTAGTAGTTCCGATAGCACGAACAACTAATGACTAGTTGTAGTGATAGCAATCATGGTAACAATCATCAAGAGTTCCGTGGCTGCATAAGGCCACGTCGGCGCATCGTCAGATCTTGCGTTGCAGTTCAAAGCTTCGAATCCTCTGCTAATCTTGAGTGATGCATATGCTGATGCAAAACCGGCCAATTCCAGCTTGGGCCGTCTTCAAAAAGTCGAACGCATTCAGCTGACAACAACTCCCATGGGGCTTGCCCAACAGACGCTGAGAACATGACCAAGCTGCGTTTCATGCTCCGGTGCTGTCAGTGCAACATCGAACCTTGACAAAAGCCGTGCCTAGTGTGCCCTCGGACCCAATGAAGAGCTGTGGCAGCCCGTAGCCCGTGTTATCCTGCTGTTAAAGTTCAGGCGCTGAAACACATCCGCAACTGAGCCACTTACAACAACTAGGCCGCAGTTCATTGCCGCAAAACCACCGGATTGTCCGTGAAGTGCACTTGTCCTCACCTTCTCTTCCTAGTTAGTTCAGCTTGGCCGGATATCAGCCAACAGCGGGTTGCATCCAGGAGTCTAACTTCACACCGTCATCTGCAAACATGGCAACAATGCTAACGATCTTTAGCAGACGATAGAACAACTCGGTGGATCTACACCTACGCCCACAAACACCTGACCTGGCCCTACCGGGCACTTACGGGGCTGGACTGTTTTTCAAGTAAAACGAATACATGGCCGCTTGTTGAGATGTACTCTTAAGCACTGCAGCTTACGAATCCTGCAGCAAAACTGGCCCTAAACCACTGGTGTATTTGGCCCGGTCCTTGCGCAAGGCTGAGAGCGAGTTCACCACCTGATGCAGGTTGCACTACTTGGGCTAAGTGTATAAGCCCAGGCTGCTGGGGGCAAGGCTATCCTGAATGTTTAAATGTCTAGCTTCGGAGTTAGGCTGTCAGGCCTAGGGCCTTAGGGAACTAGGCTTTGAAAATGGTTGGTTTAGGGTTTAGGGTTTAGGGTTGCGACCCAGGACAAGTGTTAAGATGTCAGAGTACAGGGCAAACGACTACCACTCTCACGATGTTCACAGATCGCTCTGCCTTGAAGATGTTGTTGCTGCTGCAGATGCATGCAACGGATCGATCGGAGGTCTGGAGCAATACCAGGGGTTTTCGCACTCTGTACACCTATCCCTCCGCCCTGCGGAGTTGGAAGCCCCTCGTGCCTCCTCCACTGAGAATATGATTGCTAACTACGTCGATCTACCTGCCTATCTATCTATCTATCTATCTATCTATCTCTCTCTCGCTCTCTCTCACTCCTCGTTTCTGCACCTTGAGCCAGTCTTATGACCCCAGCTGCCTGAATGCCCCCGAGCCGCTTTCAAATTTCTCCGAAAAGCAGAAACCAACCTCAGACAAAATGAGCCCGAAACCCCAAACCCGCGCTTGAGTAGACCCTAGGCCTACGCCGTACACGTGAAACCGTGAAACCTTAAAACCCGACCCTTTGCGTACGAATTCCCCCTTAATCCCCAAGTCAGGGTAAAAAAGGGTCGCCTTGCCATCGGCGAGCACGGCTTCCAAGCCAAGGATGTTGCCACCTGGTCTGCGATGACTGTCACTCCTACAACTACCGTGGCCTTACTTCGCATCTCCCATAAACCCAACACCACGCCGCACCTTCTAACTCTGAACCCTTAAGTTTAGAGAACTCTGAACCATACACCCCAAACAACAGCGCACCCTAAACCCTAAGCCCTGAACCGGAAATCTCTATGAGCCTTCAGCCGAGACCGAAGAGACCCCATAGCCTCGAACCATCAGCTCGAAACCAACACCCCCTGGGATGGTGGCCTGAGCCTTCACGATTTAGGTTTTGGGGTATGTTACAGCAAGACTATACTGCCGCTATAAGAGGATACGTAATCGATTTTTGGGGCAGATTTTTGTAAACTGTCTGGGCACGAAAAGGGGAGACTCGGTTTTGGGGTATGTTATAGTAAAGCTATATAGGGACGACCGGCAGAGTGATGATCTTACTATTTATTCAAGCGTCATAGTACGCCGTCTTGCATTGAATTGCCATGCTGGTTGGCCAACACTTAGCACATGAATTCATCTCGACTGCTAGCACGAATAACAGGTGTAGTTGATGCTGATGATGAGAAAAGACAAGGTTTTGCAGCTGCTGGGTCCGTAAGGTTTTGGGGTTGAGCAGTGCCACCATCATGATTCTGATGATGGACCCCTTTGGCAGGTCTATCAAAGAGAGTTTGCATGCTCGGCCAGAAGCAAACAAGCTGCGAAGGGAGCCGTAGCGCAAGTATCGGAGGCCCCCTGGACACAGGGCCAAACGAAGCTGAGAACTTCCAGGACGGGTCAGTGGACTGTGGACAGTTTTGTCATGGTTGGGGGTTCAGGGTTTAGAGTTTAGGGAGGTTTTTTCATGCAGCCACAGGGTTCGATGGCCTAGTGATGCATGCCCTCTGCCTGCGTTCGTGGCCGCATTCCCGCCGATGGTGCACGTGCCCTGGAGTGGCAGAGAACAGGAGCAACAAATCAAGCACCCCACCCATGCGCACACACACACAAACACATATACACACACTCTCACTCTCTCACACACGCAAACAACATTGATGCAGCAGGAGCGAGAGAAGAGTACTTTTCAGGCTCAGGGTCTGAACCCTAGGTATACAACTGTAAACACAGTATGATAACAGTAACAAAGTGTCACATCCATATATATATATATATAGTATAGCCATGTATACTTCGAAACCTGATGAGGCCTTGCTGTCGGTGCTATGATGATAGTCAAACTTGAACAAGGATTTGCCAGAGTTTTTGGATTCGCTGTGAGGACGCGCCGGCTGTGAATGAAAGGGGCCATGCACGGGTGTCGTGCATCATGAGTGGTTGATGGTTATCAGCAGTCTTCGAGGGGTTGTAACCGGGACTTCTAACTGCATGTGGCCACTTTACCGAAAAGCGTTAGAAGTGCATACTTCATGAGGTCTTATAAGATTCAGGTCACGTCTTTTGATTGCGCTGGGAGGGCGCCAGGGTTTGAGGCCTGGGAAAAGCACCGGACAGCACATGTAACCTATCGTTCAATACCCAAGCCGAATAGCTCTGCAGCGGGCAAGAACGTCCTGAATCCTGAAACTCTAAACCGACCTCCCAAACCGCTAAACCCTCAAAAGCTGAACCCCCAAAGCACATACACCACTGAGCCTTAGACCCACCCGGAACCCACAAACCTTAGAAATGAAGAACCCTAACGCCCTAATCCCCGAAAGCATTACAAACTCAACACCCCGAGCCCTCAAACCCTCCGACCAAAAACTCTCAGACCCGAGCAGCACCTTCGCGCCAAGGTCCAGGGGGACCATGAAGTCGTGCTTGGCGAGATACCTGAGCACAATACAAGGAATGAGACAAGACAGAGATATATATATATATATAGATATATACAGATATATATACACACACACATGTTATATTACTCATTATATGATATGTGTTAGGCGTGTGGCTGTTGGGCTTCAAATCTTTCGGTTGTAGGGATCACAGGGTCTAGGGCTGAGGGCTTGAGATTTCTGGCTTAATTAAGGGCTCAGGGTTCATGCATTCAAGAGTTGCGGGCGCAGGAGAACAAAGTCAGTCTCGACTCCACGGATTTCGACGTCGCATTCGGAAGCGACTTGCGGTTAGAATCCCACCCCAGCGCTGTTATGCTAAACCCTAAACCCTAGAACCCTATGCATACATTTGGGATTCTGGCGCTGCCCTTGTGCCGGCCTACACTTCCGGAAACCGGAGCAACTGCACAAAGCAGTCTTGCACGCCGCTGCATAAGCACAGCACCACATATTAGCCTCAAATGCACTTGCAGCATCCCAGCATGTGCGGCGGGGATGCAGTAGTATCTCTACCGGCTGGGTCAAATGTCGACATGTCCACTTCGTTATCAAAACTGTGGAGATGAAGACAGGGTATGCTGTCCCTTCACGGGGCCTGGTTGCCGTGCAGTATGCCAGCGGTACCAGTCCCCTCTCTGCCCAGCCCAACAAGCTGCTCTGTCAGTGCGACTTCCGTGCAAACCACAGTTGGCCGACTTGACTTATGCGTAGTTCTCGCAATTAGGGTCCCTTGTAGGGTCCCGTTTATCAGGGTGCCATACTATTTTGGTGACCAAAAAAGCATCCTAATTCAGAGAACTACCCGTATGGTGCTGCAGTCACTTGACCGAATCTTCACTGCGCTGCTTAGCACATCGTCAGAGCTCCATTGCAAAAGTTCATTCCAGTGCATGTACGGAAAGCAGCTAGTCTGTTTCTGCGCGGCATCTGCTTCCTGCGGATATCTTCCGAATGTACGAATATGCAAACAGACACGTACAGTGGAGAAGCTGCACTTGTATTCCTGCCAGCCTCCGTGAGGACGGACATCTTGGAATCAGGCTCACCAATCAGATTGCTTACATACTATGGAACCACCAGCCGAACCCACAAGACCTACATGTCATCCTAAACCATGCAACCCCCGGCCCCCCCCCCTCAAAGCTGGTGGAGCAGAGTAGCTGGTCCAACTGCTCCAGCACACAACCCGCCTGCACGGTGACGATGCCGGAGCGTGCGTCCTGGACGCGTGACTTTGCATCAAGTTTTTTGGCTCTTGTGATGAGGAATTCATCAGATTTGCAAGCACGGTATCTCGGCAGACAATCTCATTGTGCCGGCAAGCAAGGCACACCAGAATCTACAGAGTTTGCCTTCGACACTTCTGCGAACAAGTGTCCAGCGCTTCGACTTGGTTCATCCGCAAAAGGGATAGAACCTTGCATCTTAGCAGTCTCAACAGTCTCAGCACCTAAATGGGCTCAACTTCAAAACCTCGAACCGGTTAAACTGAAACTCTGAATGCAACCCTTCATCTTACGATTCTGGCACCCTCATGGAGACAAGGAGGCCGATGTCCATGCACATAGCTTTTCGGCTCAACTCTTCAGCGCTTTTCAGCTCTCGGGTTATGGAAATTCAGGATTTAGATTCGTGTGCCCAATGTGGAGGCCTTCGGACCCTATGAGGACAGGGCGTTGCTTTCAATCTTTCCGGCTGTGTGGCGAACCTCCTGCGCCGAGCTTGATGGAACAAGATTTTGCTGCAATAGACATGGTTTCTCTCCACATGCAGCCACTTTTTAGCATGCACCCACACCCCCCGGGACAAGCAGCAGCTTGGGCAACCTCCCACCCCCCACTGATGCTGAACTGAGGCTGCTTGCACCCTGCAACTGTGCAGAAGGGCAGCCAGTTCGTCGTGCACCGGGACCGAACCACCAACCAAGCCTCCGCAGATTTATGGTGTCGGACTCGCTGTGTGGCGGGGTTCTGGTCTTTCGAATCGTGGCTTCGTCATTATCGACCTATGTCTACGGGATGTTCAAGCCTAAGAAGACTCGTTAAACCACTACACACAATGCTCGTGTTCCCAACCAACACCCACTCGCCTGTGTTGCCGCCCTGAGGTACCACTGCCAAGTTCTTTTCGCTGGCATACCTCAGCTTGGGTGCACCCCTCGCGCAAACTTGAACAGATGGTGATGGAAGGAGACGAGAGTGACGAGAGGGGGAAGTTTCGAACCAACCATGATGACATAGCACATCTCGGCGCTCGCACCACAAGTATCCACCGCTGGCAACCGATTTCGCATGCACGGCATGAGACCTCACCAGTACGGTTTCTAGATATTAAAGCTGCAGTAATGAACTTGACTGCACCCACGAACAATGCTCATCTATTGAAAAGAGGGCAACGATTGTAGCAGTCGAACCCCGATGAAACGAGACCATGTGCTCATCTGAAGCCGACGGCGCATGCTAAACACATCGGAGCTGCCTCAGGACAGCAGAGACCTCTTCGGTAGACGCCTCAGCATTGGTGCCAGGATTCGGCAGTTCACTGTGGTGTAGAAGATACGGCGCACATGCGCATGTGTATGTGATTTCATGTGCCACGCATGCCAACATGAATTGACAACTGAATTGAATAGTGTGTCTTTGTCTCTCCTATGAACTGGGAACAGATCAGGCACGGACCTCAGTAACACGATGTTGTGAAGGAGGCAACCCGGACTATTCAGCATTCATAGCCAAGCTTCAGAACCTAAGTCATACGAAGCTGTAGTTATCACCGATTGTATTTTCATGTCCACTGGCTCCTTGTGACATCGTGTCGGAGCTTAGGAAAAGTCAGAGGAAAACTACAAGACCACAAAATTCTCTCCCTGCCATGACACCGGCTTCAGAATGGCAGCACTTCGTCCTTCCCACTTACCTCAGCCAAACGATTCCGTAATTATTGGAATAGGGTTCTGGGGTACATTGGGGTACGATCATACCAAGGAACCCCCACAACAGTATGCGTGATTCTTAAGGCCTGCATATTATGCTGAACAGTATCTCGGCCCTCAACTCAGCTTCAAAGAGTCCCCTACACATGCAGTCGGGTGTTGTGTGTCTCGTCCTGCCAACGCTAAGCAAGCAATCCGGATAACTACCACATCTCAAAACTGCCGATCGCCGAACCGAACATGATTGAGAGCACTACCCATGGAGCAAACGGCTGCATGCCAACAAGCAGCCCATCCAGTCCTGGTTGAATCTGAGAAGCTCCTGTCCGGGACTCACCCTCTTCCCGCAATTTCAAAACCCAACACTGCGAATTCCCAGAACGGCCAAGACTCAATAACAACACTTCTGAAACCGAAACACCCGACAACTCTAAGGCTCTGTATCCTAAGCTAACATCCCGAGTGATTCTTACTCGACCTCCTCGGAGATCAATACCTGGCAGCTGGCTGACGTTCTTAGGCATTGACCCATGGAGAGCGAAACTGCAAAACTCCAACTTGCATACTGAACACCAAACCAAACATTCTACTATCCATCCCGAAGCGTATATACGCAAACTAAAACCATGTAGGTTTCTCTCTGGCGTCGCAAAATCGAATCCGGCCTCACGCTCAACTTCGTCGGGTGTCACGACATTTCCTTACTACAGATTTTGAGCATCTGGTGCTGAACTCTTACACATCAGTCGTTTCAAACTCGCAAAATTTATTAGTTTTCCGTGACGTGCGAAGTCGATTGTGTCAGCAATTGGGTTTTGGGCTCGTGGGGCATTCTGCTTAAAGTGTAGGGTCAGACTGCAGCATCTGCTGTCCAGTGAAGACGCGAGTTCTCATGGTTTAGGGCTGCAATCTTTAGTCTGGGGGTTTCGGCTTTGGGGTTTAGGGTTTAGGTTTTAGGGCTCTATGTTGCATCATGAACTTGGCCGTCCAAACTGGAGCTGTTGGCTTTCGGCCCAGTTCCGTTCCGAATCTCGCATGAGCGCGAATGCGCCAGCCGCTGCAAACGGCGAGAAAAGTTTCAAACCTTCAAGTACAGTGCATTCTGAATTCAAGTAGGGTTTTGGGCTACACTATTTTGTTGATGTTAAATACAGAACCATATAAAGACTATCGGAAGACATTCTTACGAGAACCGAAGCCACCTTGAAGTTGTTATCAGGTGCAGGGTTTTGGGCCTAGGGATTGGGGATAGACCACCTGAAACCCAAACTGAAACAACCCACAGTCTGTGTCAAGTCCGAACTTACCTCAAAATCCAAAACCCGATTTACTATCAACCCTGTAAACCTCACAAGCCGCATCTGCCCTACAAAACAGAAACCAAACACCCTGAGCCAGAGAGCGTTCTCCAAGGAGTTGGCGAAGGGCTGCGACATCAGCGGCGGCGAGGCGGGCGAAGCCACCCCGAGGCGCCTTCCGCAGCTTTCTGGGCTCTAGAGTCTGTTATAGGGGCGTTGGATATCAGGATATGGGGCTGCATGTTTGCCGTTTCCACAGTTTCTTGTGTAGCATGTGGGGTTCGATTCAGTTACGAAAGCATCAATAACTCAAAAGAAGGAACCGATTGGAAGCTGCTTGTTCTTGCCCGCTCGGTGCAGCTGATTTTCTGAATTTCTTGAACTAGCAACCCGCCCCCTTCCTCTGCAGGCAGTGTGCAGCTGAACTCCAGATTGCTGAATGCTGAGGGATGTTGGGGAGTGTTCTGTTTGCGGTCTTCCAAATTCGGCCTATCAAGGTTAGGACCTGAGAATGAAAACGCGAAGTGAATTCATCAAACGCCCCAAACGCTCCACCAGAAAGTGGGGATTAGACACCCAAACACTGGTGTGTTGCGTCATGTGCTCATGCGAACGTCGAAATGCCAGCAAAAAACACAAAACGACTCTACGGAGCTCACCAACAGGCAAGACCCAAGATATGTCTGTCCATCCTCATCGGTGTACTACGATGCATGCATGCATGCATGCATGCATGGACGGACGGACGAATGGGTGGATGTATGCATGTATGTATGTCACAAACGCACACATGCACCTGCACCTACACAAAGGCATGCGCACACACACACACACACACACAGAGAGTAAAAGGTACATACATACAGACAGACGGGCGGACTGGCAGACAGACAGGTGAAGTGGCACCGTGGAGGCGGTTGCGGCAGTTGCCAGGCTGCGGCGCCAGATCCCGGCGAGAGGGCGCAACGCCGCAAAAGCATACATTGCTTGAACTAGGTGTGTAATATATACGTACGTACATCTTATGCAGAGGGTTCAGGCACTGCGGAAAGGAGGGGGTTTTGGATTCTTGACCTGCTGCTCTAGCAAGTAAGAATACTTCAAGGATGGTTTGGAGAGATCTCTTTTGGGTACGTGGGTGTCAGTGCTAACTTTTCTCGGCTGTTGCGGCTGCGCCTTCATAATTAACAACCAGCACGTGCACTACTTGGGGCTCTGCATATCTATAGTATTATCATGTGTTATCTCATTTGTATCACGAGTTCAAAGCACTTCAAAATGCTTCTGACAAGCTGAACGGTCGAGTCAACGTGAACAAATGCAGGTCCGGGAAGCTCGACTGCATCAAACAATCCTACTTTCAGGGATCTATATCGAGATCATACAAGGACTGTACATAGGCTTCAAGGACATCGAGGTTAGCAGTTTAGCCTTTGCCAAACTTCAAGGTACTTTTGCTTGACGAATGGAACCATACCTCCGAAGCCCCAAACCCCGACCCCAAGCCCCAAACCCGAACCCAGAACCGGGCTCGAAGTGAGGATTGGTGCTTGGTCTCGCGCGCCAGCATTTAGCGAGCGTCGCAACTCCTCCATTGCTGCCAGCTCTTCCTGCGGTCCGGGTCCGGGGTGGCGGATTTAAGGGGATAGGGTTCTGCAGATCCTGAGGTTCACAGTTCACAGAGAGTCTACGATGTGGCTGTTTGGGATCCAGCGATGATGAGAAACAAGCCTAAGCTTTGCAAGCATAATCACAGGCTCATCAGGTTTCACATCTGACGTCCGACAAGTAGTCTGAAGAAGTGAATTTCGTCCATGCACTTGTTACCAGCCTGTACCACTATAGTGCTATTGGAAAGTGTAACAAATACGGCACTTCAACTTTGCCAAAGCAGCACCTGTTGGTCGATAGCACGGTTGGGACCAAACCCAAATGAAGATTAACTACGAAAGAAAGCGGAAAGCGCTTGACGGTTTGACATGTGTGAAGTACTTCAGAGAGGTGTCTTACAGTTCTTGTCAAGTGCAGTGTGTGGCCAGACTCCTACGAAGCCCTCAAGAAGTCGGTCCACAGCGTGTGGGGAGTCGTTCTTCAATAGGTGAGACTACAAGTCTTCAGCATGAGCAACTTCAGTTTCGATGTCAATGCCGCATGCAGAATAACGTCCCGGAGAGAGCTCTAACTGACTGGCGCCAACAAAGAAAGAACTCCTAAGCTCAACCCGAAACGGACGTCTCTGTTGTGCGCACGCCTCCAAAAACCACCCTCGCATGTCTAAATAACACTGGCACACCCGTTCATACGATTCGTTTCGACTACCGTGGTTGCAGCTTTGCGACGAGGCGCGACGAATTCAATCGAACGGCAACTTCCGCTGTTTAGAGCTCGATGAATAGGCTTTGTGATCTATATAGGGTAAGCTGCGAGAAGCCCATCTCATCTAAGTAAGCTGCCAGCCTGCTCCACCACGGCTTTCGCCCTTTTGACGATTCCGCATCCACTTGCGTCCTCGGAAGGAGCATCATAAAGAAATCATGTAGACCCCGATACTGATTGATGCATCTCCTTTATTTGACGCTCAGAGCCTCATGTTAGGTTCGTACATCCTAAACGATCGTGAATCTCAACCCATCCACCAGCCGCATGCTTCAGCCATACAAAATTAATCGTAGTCCGTAACTGTATGTAAACTACTAGACTCAGATTCAGATTCTGTGCACGGCCATAGAATCCCGTGACCACCAGACCGAAGCTCCTCCAACCTACCAAACCCATACCAAAGCCATCAAAACCACAACTACCCCGAACCCGAACTGGCTCGAAACAACCGTAAGCTGTCGAAACCATAGAAACCTCTGGTTGGGATTGGGGCTCTTCACCTTCATATGGATGCGGAGATGTTGAAGATTTCTTAGAACCCGAGCCGTAAGGCCGTAAGGCCCTGAGGCCCACGCCCTAAAATCTCAAAAGCCTGAGCCCTAGATCCTAGACGCTGCAGACCCCACATCTAAAACCCCAAACACCCCAGACCCAACGCACAAAAACGCGAGTCCGTTAAGCCATGCCAGGAGGCCGGAAACTCGTCCGGACCGATCTTGCTGGCTTCTGCCTTGGCGATCGCTTGGCGGAGGTCCTGGTGAAGGGTGAAGAGACTCAGCTTTGGGCTTATAGGGCTTTATAACCCTAAAGCCCTGAATCCTACAACCCCAGACCCCTACACACTAAACACCTAAATCCCACATCGGTATGGATTTTTGATTTTTGCACAAGGTCTCTGGCTGCAGAATGTAGCTATCGATGTGACGGCTATCTCTACTGCAAGAATGAAGCAGCGCGATCATGACAAGTCCCGATGCCAGTGTCAACATGGACGCAATCATGGAAGCAAAGTGCCACTCCTGAGCTATGGGGCTTTCGCGAGGCTCCGTTGCAAAACAGTTGTTGTAGCCTTTTGGCCTTTCGTCAAAACCCGAACTCAAGGGTCCTACGGGGATGGCCTGACATGCCAGCCAGTGCTTCCTTAGCGAGCCAGGCCAACCCTGAACCCTAAACCCATAAATCCTACACCCCCAAACCCCTAAATCCCAAACCCTTTTCCTTAATGAGTCGGGCTCCTTAAGCATCCGGTTCTGCAGCGCCGTCGCCAGGCGCGTCACCGCCGCCTGCTTCTCGATCAGCTCCATGAAGACGTCCTCCATAATGCTATATTGACAATAATACAAAACTAACAATGATGAAATAAGGAAAATAAGTATTAGGATGATAAACAAGAGTAGTAACAACAATGATCCTGTTAAGAACCATACCAATAATAGCAACAGTAATCGTAAAGATGACTGTCAAAGTCATAGTAGTGGTAATGTAATGGTAATAACGATACACAATACGAAATAGGTGTTAGGTTACAGGGAAGAGATATTGGGCAAAAGGTAATAGCAATAGTACCAGTCAAAATGACATTGATATAGTTTTAGTGATGGTGACAGTGATTGTGATAGTTACCGTCATATTCATATAGTAATTTGTTAATTAACGCAAGAATAATTCAACTCCGTGAGCTTGAAACTCTTGAGATGAGGAGGAGACTGGAGCAATGCGGCTTTCTTCAGGGTTCATTGGGCTGGAATAGCATTAACTCCGAACTTTCTGCGGCTTGCGGGTAGACACAGAAGCTTGAGACTTCGGATTGGAGAGCTTCAGTTGATGACGTCAATCCGCCAACCTTATCGCCGAAACCCTAACCCTGCCTTCCGTATAAGCTCCGCTGGTCATTGAACAAACATGGGAGCACACACGTCAATTTTCGGAATGCTTAGTTAGTTGCGCGAGGGCAATCAGAAATGACAGACAAGTCTGCGCCTCTCCCCGCAGCAGCAGCATCGAATCCACGTCCGCTCTTTTGGCTTGCTCCAGTGCCATAGACAACTCCTGGCTCGGGTTACTACGGATTTCAATGTGGAGCTTGGGGCTTGCAGGGTTTAGGATCCAGCTTCAAGTATTGGTCATCAGGGAACTGAGATTTCTCTTGAGTTCGTCAAGACGACATGCTGAAAGCATAATGCCTTCAAACTTGCCTCTCGCATCGAATGGCAGTCTGACCGAACTCGAGCGAACCATCTGCTTCGGACTGCGTCGAAACTTTCAGCAGTCCCCATCAACTTCCAATTACATCGGTAGCCTGTGCCATAGCCCAAGAGAAGCCTACCCTTGCCAGACACCCCTCAGCCCGAATTGTGCCTCTAGGTCGATCGGAGTTTTGGCGAGCGCACCGCGTAGGAACTGTGCACGACAGTCGGATGTGGCATTCGTGGCTCAAGTGTGCCGGCTTTGCTTCGGGACTTACAGGCTAGATGTTAGCATTCTTGATAAGGCAGGGTTTCATCTGCATTCCTGCGCCTGTGAACTTGCCCCCCCCCCCAGAGCCCTGCACTTCATTCAGCGCGCATTAGCGGGTTGCTTCTCGGGACTTTCACTCCAACTGCTGAGTTGGTTCGTGGCTTTGGCCAAAGGAAACCTCACGTCTAGAATCGAATGTAAAAACTTCGGGAAAGCCGGGTGGCCTGTACATGATTTTCAGGTAACTAGACCCTGAGGGAAACATCGTCGACCAGGCTCACCATTCCCGACCACACTCCCGAGCACTATGAAGGATTGCGTTTGCAGGTTTAGGGTTCGGGGAGTCTTGAATTTCATAGTTCCGGGTTATTTCAAGACCTTCGAGACATTCGGGAGCCTCTGTTGCAGCATGTGTGGGAGAAGCCGGCTGGTCGCTGAGGTCGACCGAGAAGTTCCTGAAAGACCTCGGCATCCAACGAGACTTCAGGTGACCGCCAAAAGAAGACGTAGTGATGAGTACGAAACATAACTTCCCTACATGAGCCTATGGATGCCTACATGCAGACACCCTATACACAGAGATAGATAGATAGATGGTGAGGCAAGTAGCTAGATAGGTAGCTAGGTGAATAGATAGATCGGTTGATTGATTGCTTGATTGATAGACAGATAGACCGACAGATAGATAACAACATTCTTAAGCATGTACTGTATGTCCGAATCAACGAAGCCTACAGGAAACACCACAGAGCTAGGAACAGGCACCACAGCGAACACATGCAAGACGCACATACCTGCCTAGCCAAGAGCACACAAACCATGCTAATACAGGGGCCTGAACACTTGGAATAGGGCTTTGAGGCCCATTATGCTATACTTGAAATAAGAAACCCTCAACACAGTATAATGGGAACTATTCTTGCCCCTATATTAGTCTGAGCGCTCCGCACTTTCGAGAGTGGTGAAATCATCTCGACTTCTAGCTCCTTTGGACCTTCGAGAAGGCGTCCATCAGGGCTTCTGGGCTTGGGATGATGGGATTTGGCCCCTTGAAGTTTGGGACGACTGACTACTGAGTACTGCGTACAACCGCCTGGTCGAACTACTACTACTACTACTACTACTACTACTACTCCTACTCCTACTCCTACTCCTACTCCTACTCCTACTCCTACTCCTACTCCTACTCCTACTACTACTACTACTACTACTACGACTACTACTACTCCTACTCCTACTCCTACTCCTACTCCTACTCTTACTCCTACTCCTACTACTACTACTACTACTACTACTACTACTACTACTACTACTACTACTACTCCTAAGGGTTTCGGCCGGAGACTCAGCCAGAAGATAGGGGCCTCTTCGTGCAATGGGAGGACAGTGCCTGGTAAGACTTTTTCTGCTTGGTCTCAGCACTTACCCTACAATCATCGGCTTGGTCGGCTCTGGTCAGCGCTGGTCCCAAATCCGGCGGCCGGGCATGAGCGCAGCTGCTACATATGAACAAGCTGGCCCGGTAAACCCGAGGGTTCGGTCGAGTACCACCGCAGACCGAGGAGTCTCAGTTGCCCCTGGCACTGAGGCGAAACTATCTGGACCCCGGACAACGAACACGCCATACAGTCGGACTCAGAAGCGATCATACAAACGGGCACAAAATACAGCTGCCAGAGATGGATGGGTCCGATATCGAGGAAGATGGCTCACGGCAAACGATATGGGAGTGGCCAGGACTGCCGCATCGTCCTCTGCAAAGGACCGACCGCCAAACTTCCCGCCACCGCATATCACGGGAGGCGCATCTACAGAAAGGCTACGAGTACTGACGTACAACGTGGGCGGAATGGCTTCAGACCTTTACGATGTCTTTGCGCAGTGGCTTAAGAGCCAAACACAGGCGGAGATTGTTTTTCTGCAAGAGCTGC
Organism: Symbiodinium sp. CCMP2592; assembly: GCA_905221615.1. Classification (NCBI taxonomy): domain Eukaryota; class Dinophyceae; order Suessiales; family Symbiodiniaceae; genus Symbiodinium; species Symbiodinium sp. CCMP2592. Next base: position 147,993 of record CAJNDT010005857.1, read on the forward strand.
ACTGGGGATGTGGGCGTACTGAGGGAAGCTGGAAAATCGATGGCTGGCAAATCATTGTTTCAGCGGACCCTCACAACCGATACAGCGGGGTAGGCATCTGCATACACCCCAAACTGGTGACCACGTCGGAGATCACCCAAGTGGTCTGCATACCTGGCAGGATCCTCCACGTACAATGCAAGCAAACGGACAAGACCCTGGATCTGGTCTCAGTGTATCAATGGGTTTGGCAGGCACACAAGCAAGCAGAGATCGAGGCCAAAAGACAGCGCGTCTGGACGGCCTTGGGCAACCTGCTGCAGCGCCTGCCACAAAGGCATCTTTTGATCATTGGAGCAGACCTCAACTCCAAGTGCTGCTCCATTCCTGGCCTGGTTGGACGTGGACTCTTGAAACAGGCACGGCAACATGCTGATCCAGAACTTGCGGAACTCTTGACGGGAAACTCGCTGGTTATGGCAAACAGCTGGGGCAGTGCAAGACCGGCGCAGAGCCACACCTTCAGCAATGGCGACCATAGATCGCAGCTGGACTTTATAATGGTCAGGCGAGGGGTTGCAGATCGACTCACGAAGGAGGCCAGGCCAATCCATCTGGACCTCGCTCCTTGGCGTCGTGGACCGAAGCACCGACCTGTGGCCGCGTCAGTTCCTTTCCTTGCAGGCTGGTGTTTCAAAAAAAGGGCAACCGCCCCCCGAGGACCAGAATACTCCCTGCGTGATCTTAGACAACATGTCGTGGATAATACTTTGCTTGCGCAAACACTGAAGCAACAGGTTGAGGCGCTGGTAGCTGCCTCAGACCCGACCCAGGACCTGCTGCACCTTAACACCCAAATCCTGAAGCTCTGCAAACAACTTTTTCCTAAAAAACCTAACAGCCATAAACTCCCCAGTCGCGACCCCGGAACTGCTGCCGCTATCACGCACATGTGGCAGGCCCATGAAAACCTTCGGGCACCCCGGCCGGTAGGGCAGTTTGCGAGAGCTTCCGTAGCTGTGCAGCGACAACTTGCTTTCGAGGATGCGCATAGGTCTGTCAAGCAATCTGGTAAACGCGCTAGACGGCAATGGCTCGAATCCCAAATCGAACGAGCTGAGATTGCTGCCCAAAAGCATGACCAGGCTGAGGTCTATAGGGTTGTCTCTCTGCTCGCACCCAGAAAGCAAAACTCCTCTGTATATGTGAAGTCCCCCGAGGGGCACCTCCTGAGCAGTTCGGAACAGTTTCAGGCCATCTACGACTACTTTAGCAAGGCTTTCAGTAGGTCACAGGAATTTCAGTGTCCCCCCATATCGACTCCCATCACCTACGACGAAGAGACCATCAAATCCGCCATCTCTCGACTCAAACTTGGCAAAGCTGTTCCGAAGCTAAGTGTGCCAGCCGAGATCTGGAAATTGTGCCCAGATGCGATGGCTCGCAAGTTTTGCAGCCTGCTCGAGACTAGTCAGGCTGGTGGCCAAAGACTGCCAGAGCAGGTCACCGACTGCAGCCTGGCGCTGCTGCCAAAGCCTAACAAGGCAGGCAGGCAGCCACAGGACCTCCGCCCCATAGGACTCCAAGACCCTAGTTCTAAGGTTCTAGCCACCCTGATAAGGGATCAGGTAGTCGAGCAAGCAGGGCCCACTCTTCGGCAATGCCCACAGTTTGCATACAGCCAAAACCGATCCATTGAGGAAGCCATAGCCAGGGTGTCAATGCACTGCCGTAGAGTTCGCCAGGCATTAAAGGACTCCGTGGTTAGTGTCAGCCAGAAGCGCGCAGGGCGGAGTGAAGCCACCTGTGTAGGGGGGTTGATGATAAGCCTCGACCTCAGCCGTGCCTTCGACACCTTACCCCGGCATATCCTGCAAACTGCACTCGCGTACGTAGGAGTAGACGCGCCTTTGCAAGAACTCATACTCAACATACATGAACAGTGTAAGTACAGCGTTCAACACGGAGGGAAAACAGGCCAATTCCCCATGGAATGTGGAGTTAGACAAGGCTGTGCACTTTCTCCAACGCTGTACGCTGCCTTCACTGTATGGTTCCATAGCGTCCTTAGTGATAGAACGACTAAGGAATGGGCCGATAACCTTGTCACGCTATATGCAGATGACTCTCACCTTGCTTGGGAGATAAACACCATAGCCGAACTAGGTTTCGTAAAGAGATGCGTGCAAGCCACTTTCCAGCTTTTCAGTGAATGCAGCATGACCGTAAATGCCTCCAAATCCACGGCGGTAGTCTCTCTGCGAGGCAGCGCGGCCCACCGGTGGCTACGATGCAACAGCCAGAAAGTGCAAAATCAGCCCTACATTAACTTTGGCAGCCCGCACCAACCCATCTGGATCCCTAGAACCCATAGCATGGTTTATCTAGGCATCGTTGCATCGTATGCCGGGTTCGAGCTGCAGACGCTGCGACACCGATTGCGTAGTGGTGCCCAAGCCAGGCAACGGCTGGCCAGGTTGCTGCACTCCAATGTTCTGAGCTTGCGATACCGGCTACGACTCTACAGCTCCTGTGTCAAAAGCACCATCCTATATGGACTACACTCTGTCGGTGTGACCACGACGGTGCTGCAACGCTTGGAATCCTGGGATGCTCGTGCACTGCGCGCTATCGCCCGCTCACCTGTGCATCTCACGTGGGAATCAAACCAAGCCTTTAGACACCGCCTTAAGGTTGACTCTCCCACTAGCACACTGCATAAGCTTCTTAAGAACAGGGTTGCGAAGATAGGGGAGCCTTGCTGCCTGCAGCTGTTCACGGAGCAACTGCGTTTCCTGCACGAGATGGACAGTGCGGCCACAGCTGCCACCGGCCGATCAAGCGTAGTGCCAATCACTCCCGTAGATGGTGAATCCTGCTACATATGTGGTCAATACTTCCCCAATCGGCGAATTCTCTTAGCCCATCTTTCCCGTAAGCACCCAGAACACATCCCTCCCAGTAAGCCTTCCGGAATCGACAATCGCCAGTACACTGCCCATACGGTTGATGGCATGCCTAAATGTAGGCACTGTGGGGCTGAATCTAAACGTGTTGAAGGGCTAAAGAAACACCTCAAAGGAGCGTGCACGGTGCTTTTCCCGTCGGGCCGTCCTGTGCCAGCGGCGGGCTCTGCCAGTGAGCAGGGAACACAGGTACTTCCCTCTCACGAGGGGTTGCTAGGTCGCACCCCTCAGGCGGAGCCCAGCCAGCCACTTCTGGAAGAGCCGGATTTTCAGGCCTCGTGTAAACGGAACTGGAAGGAAGTCTTCCGTACGCCGAGATATGCCCTAAAATGCCTCCTGCGATGCCATTGCCTCCCACACCCATACCACCCGCTGAACAGTTTGCGCACGATACGCTGGGCGATGGAGGGCATGAAGGATCTCTCTGGAGCGCAGTCCGCCAGGCAATCTTGCTACTCAACTTTGAGAAGGCCAGGCATGGCAAACTTAGTGAACAATTCCATGCCAGAAGCTTCACGGTGGGCACGTTCTCCAAACACGCCTTCGTGGGGATCTGCCGGGGCACACTGCGATACCCGAGCCTGTGTCGGCTCCTGAATCGCCTCGTCATCCATGTGCTACCACATCATTCCTGGACGAGCGTGGTGCTTCACCTCAACTGTCTTTTCCCGCCTCACAAAGACAGTGGCAGCGGGCCCACCCCGAATGCGGTGATAGCCCTCACCTATTTCGAAGGCGGCGACCTGTGGGTTCAAACCGCTGACGGGGATGACTATCAGGAGATTGACGGGAACCTGGTGCGCGGATGTCTCTACAAGCTGCAAGACTGCGCCACAGTTTTCTCGGCACACAACCAGCTCCACTGCACAACACAGTGGAAGGGAGGGAACCGCATCACCCTCGTGGCCTACACCGTGAGGAACTACTACTCCCTGGGAGAGCCACTGAGGCAAACGCTGGATCAGTTGGGCTTCTGCCCGCCACCGCGGGAGCAACTACCCAAACCACCAGCGGTGCCATTACTGCCGCCGATTCTCTACGACGGAGTCTAGAGCAACGGCATGCCTGAGCTCCTACAGGGTTTCCAGGGATCATTTCCAGGGGTCTCTGCCTTCCATACCCTTCCCCTGCTGCTAGATGCACCTCTTCCCAACCTGCCTGGTAGTGCATACTCCTCACACTGAGCCTGCATTTTGCGCTTGAGCTAGAGCTAGAGCTTGAGTTTGAGCCTGAGACCATAACATAACCACGCTGCACTCCCCCACTCCATAAGCTTGGTTCTCCTGAATCTGTACAGCCTGGCCTAGGCTATGGCCAAGCCGTGACCCTATGCCAGGAAAAAAAGGACAGGCCAACAGTGAATTCAGACATGAGTGCTGAGTGGCGTCAAAACCTCACCACTTGCCGTGCAGCGAGATGCCGTGCGCTGCCTGCAAGCCGCAACACCTAACCAGCTCTCCGCCCCTCTGCGCTTGCACGCTCAGGTCTGGATGGAATCCTGGCTGGGCACTGGTGGAGGCCGGCTGCGACACTGCAGTCGTCGAGGGTGCGAGCGGCAATATTCCAAGTTGCATAAGCCCTTCTGCTGCTCCGGATGTGGTAGTGGACAAGGGCATCACACACGTCGCTGTGACCGACATCAGCGGCGACACGCACAGGCGGGCCAGCGGACGGCACGTAGGATGCCAACAGAGTGCCTCAACGACGGCTGTACCAGACAAGCTGGCGTAGGGCACTTGACATGCTGCTCCACATGCGCTCCAGGTGGATATGTGCATACCCGGCGCTGCAACCTGGTCATGGGCCGCATGATGCCCACTGGGACCGATGCACCTCAGAGGGCTGCCACACAGCAGCAAAGCCATGATCAGCCGACTGCAAGTCGGGACCCGGAAATGCGGACCAACAGCTCTGGAACGAACTATCGGCCCGCTACAGTATCCCTTGCGCATGGACAGCAGGTGACACCAGCTACCGAAACTATGCAGGCTATACAGGCTCCGGGCACTGGCACAATGGCCTCTTCTTCATCCTGCCACATGCAGAGCACGGATATGGAGCCCCAGCAGGTCGATCAGCCGGATGCCGCAGCTACAGATGTCGATGCAAGTAGTAGTGCGCAGCATGAAGCTATGAGTCTTTTTGTACAGGGCTGTGTTATTGAACTTGACGAGCTTGACTAGGAGGATGCCAGATATGGCAGAGTTGTCCACGGAGCCACAAATGTGGTGCGGCCTAGAGCCGCCGGATCAAAGGTCCGTCCTTCGTCAGACGCCACGGATCGGCCCGACGAGTGCAATGCAATACTACTACTCCTACTCCTACTCCTACTCCTACTCCTACTCCTACTCCTACTCCTACTCCTACTACTACTACTACTACTACTACTACTACTCCTGCCGCTGCTGCTGGTGCAATGCCAGTACTACGACGAGTGTGAGGCTGCTGCCACTCTCACCGCAGGCAGCTAGTGCTCCGGCACATGCCATGCGAATAATCATAATATTGCCATTGCTGTGGCTGTTACTTTGATGTTGCTACTTGCAGCAAGACTTAGTGAGAGAAGCAGCATAATTACGATGCAAGAAACAAACACTTTATGAAGACGACACCATTGGGAGACTCAGTGGAAGACAGTTGCAGCTACATGGGCAAAGCAAGAGACTGCAATGACACATTGCAAGACAAACCCTTATTGCCTATTGCCTCGGGGCTCAGGTCATACGAGAGCTGATAGTATTGGGTTCAAGGCTCACATTGAAGGCGAGTTCGTTTGAGATGAGCCCCAGGCCCCACACTCACCATCTTAAGCTTTACACCTTACTATCCTATAAACTCTAAACTTACGCAACCTGATGAGAAGCACTAAACCTCCAACCAACAAATGAATAGCGGGCGAGGCTCCTTGTTGGCCCTCCTCCAGCATGTCCAGCTCTCGCGCAAGGGCCTCGGCTGGGTTTGGTTTAAGTTTAGGGAGCTATAACGGCTTGTTTAAGAAGCGAGCCATGTTTTTGCAGCCAAGGTGTCCACGCCAGAAGAGGTCAGGGACGTTGCTTAGTACCCGTATGATTCGGCGTCTCTGATCATGTCAGCTTTGGGGTTGCATGGAGGTTTAAGGTCGATGAGTTAGTGGTGATAGCGCCTGCGGCCTTGGAATGCCAACATGGGAGGCTCTCTCACCTCAAATTAGACTTACTAATCATAACGAGAAGCATCTTCAATCGTCCTTCTCTCAGATTGCAGCTCTTTCACTGTTCTGAAACAAATCCAAAGGCTTTTCGGCCTCACCCTCCTCTCACCGCTGCCAGGGCAACCCATGACATGCTCCATCCGAAAGACTTAGTCTACGAACCCTAAACTTTTAGACCTTTTCTATACCCTGCCTAAACCTTGAACTCCGAAACACCATGCGAAACACACAACGAAACGAAGACCCATTTCAACATCCTCCTGCCAGGCTCTGGGGTCCAGGCATCTCGCCTGCGACCTGCTTTCGCCTCACTTAGGGTATAAGGTTCAGGGTTTAGGGTTTTAGGGTTTAGGGTTTAGGGTTCAGGGTTTAGGGTGCAGGGTTAAGGGAAGCTTCAGAAGTTGAGAGGAGTCTCAGACATCTCCGGAAGTGAGGTTCCAACAGATCAGTATTAGGGGTCATGTAATGTCCTGAAGCCCTCTGTTTAGTTTTTCCCAGGATAACCCTCAATCAGACTGACCCTCGTACTAAGCATTCTGAGGAACCCTGATATGAACGTTCTTCCCAGCCCTTACAGCAGCCCTCGTAGTATGCTGCCGCAGGGTAAGACCTAGGGATTTTGCAAGGCTTCAGAGTTTTCAGATTTGGGGGCGGGACCAACTGCTATTTCATGATACTGATGCAAGATACTCTTCTTGCCACAGCTGCTGTGTACTTCTGTTGCTGCTGTGGCCGATTGTCCTTTCAATGAAAGATGTGCTCAAAGCAACACTGCAGACTCATCGGAGATCATCTATCTGCGAGAAGCAGCAGCCGATCTTTCCATGGCCGAGAAAGAGTTGACAGATGTTGGCAGCATTGAACAGCTAGTTGGTGCCCTAAGTGAATGCCTAACAAGAGAGCAATCAAACCCGCTCTTCTGGCTGCTGCGGTTCTGACCAGGCGACAAGGAAGTTAGGAGCAACTCAGTCGCAAACCAGCGGTTCCAAGCTCCACCCATCAACCGATTTACCTACCTACCTGACAAATTACCATAGACAGTGCCTGTGGGGATCGGAAAATGGAATACGTAATGCACATGTCAACGCGCGTGCATACCCTTACAGCATGTTTTGCCCGGCACCAAAACAGTTCATCAAAACTAAAGGACCATGAATGAAGCCCTAATATTAGAAGCCTTAATAATTAGAATGGGTTTTGGGGCCCGTCATATTATTCTGGAACCCCCTAAAATAGTACAGGTAGCTATTGAGGCCCCTATTTTTAAACTGAAAATCTGATGCCAAGTGACGGTCAGCTTTGAGGCGATCGCAAATAGCCGTGCGCGTCGGGCCGCCTTCGAGGTTGTTGATCTTCAGTGAGGAGGCGATAGGTTTATGGGTTTAGGGTTTAGGGGTTTAGGGATGTCGGAGTCTGAGTTCGTGTTCTCCTTTTTTTGCGGGCCGTTTTCCATTTGCAGTTTGGCACTGGAGAAATCCAGCTAAAGTCGCAAACCATGAGGACCAACAGATAGAACAACCCTCAATCTCAAACCTCAAACGCTCTCCCAAGCTGAGGCTCCGACCAGAAACAAGGAAGGGATTGCCAGACAGGCAAAGTTCACTCAGACCCAGATAATCTACAGCAGACCCAGCATACTCCACACTTTCGCTCCAGGCATATTCTCCGAAAGACTCTAAGACACCTTCTAGAACAGAGTGGAGCAAACGCAAGGGCAGCCGTGGCACTTCAGCATACTCCACGTGGGAACTATGGCACGCAGACTCACCCGAGTTCGGCTGTATGGACTAGGGTTTAGGATTGAGAAATCTAGTAGCGAGGTCCTTTGAGCTAAGAAGCTTTCGGTGATGCCTCTTGGAGATGCCAGGTTCAGGAGCTGGGATTGTGGCCGTGCCCTCAACCCCGACCTTCCAATACGACTTAATTAAGGAATATATACCTTAACTCATATAAGGGATCCTACTATTGATATGAGTTCGATTATAGTAGGGTCCCTAATATAACTGAAGGTGTAATAGGAGATATACTCCCAAAGAACGGGATATTGGAAGGTCTGGGAAGTTGAAGCTCCGAAAAACGAAAGCTCCACGCCCAGATCCTCTAAGTTCATGAGCAACAGACAAGCAGAAGCTACTGCTTGGTGGCAGGAAATCCCCATGTTCGAGGGTACTAATTTAATCCTGTTGATGATTTAAGTCCTGCATTAGCTTAAGGACCCTAAACTGTGGGAATAATGGCGTATATTCCTTACTATGGGTGATGCAGGATTTGCGTGGGGATTTGATCCTGGTAATGTTCTGTATCGCTCACCCCACAAAGAGCTGTATTGACTGTTGGCGTGGTTGCCTTCCACAAGCTGGATCACCGTTACTTCCACTTCCACACACGCACTCCTATGCAGGCAGATCCAACGTTCGCTCGTTTTGCACACTCACGGCCGGCGGTGGATCGTCTGTGCACGGGATAGCTCTGTCTACTCGGAGAATCACAGAAGATTATAGCACTTTAGCTATGGGCAATGCTTTCTAGAGCTTGTGCTCATTCTTGTGCCTTGAGCCAAAACGTTGCATGGGCGGTCATACTGAAAGGATGGATAGGCATTGCGGTGTGCGTAGCACTACCACAAGCCTACTCCTAGAGACGAGGGACGCGTGGCGTGCCCCCTTCCCTTGCACTTTACACGGTCTTGCTCACAGCTCTTATAGTGACACCTTGGAACTTGACAAGGCATCGCAGTCCGTTCGCACCCCCCATGAGTTGCGTCTCCGACGCTGCTCACCCGGAAGATGGCACGATAGGAATATCAGAAAATTTGTTCCGCCGCAACTTTGACGTATAGATCAGAGCTTTTGCATCCCAATTAGAAACGTTGTGACACTCATCTACGTCGGTAACGATCCCCTGAAATGGCAAACGAATCAGGCGTCACCGAAGAAAGAAGCATTCGCGATGGAATTCCACGTGCGAAGCACAGAGGTCACAAGCTGGAAGATGATGTAGATCATGCGTTGTCTCGCCACCATCTTCGCGTTGACGTAGGATCGCGTTCCCAGGGCCGGAGGTTCTCCTCTGGATACTGGTTCCTCTGCTTTCCTTTGTCCTTGCCTTTGTTTCGGCCTTTGCCGGCGATGTAGTCGTGGTAGGAATTGGTGTTCCAGCCACCATGTTGCTCATCTCCGGTTCTCTCACGTCCTTTTGAAGGTCCCTTTGCCGAGGAAGCGCTTGCACGTTCCTCCGTAGTGACTGGCGTGTCCATGATGGAAGTACCACCCGGAGGGAGATACTCTTCAGCCGAAATGTGATGTAATGCTTCAGGACGTCGAGTATTCGGATTTTGCTGTCTTTCAACTCTAGACTTGACCAATCTGTCCATGAAGTGCGCTGGCATTTGCACGTTGTGGTCCACCAGCAATCCAACGGTCTGGACGGAATAATCTGCATGAGTCAAGAGGATGCCGACCGGGTCGATGTACAGAAAGTCCACTGGTCCAGTTGGCGTGTTTCGTAGTACCGAAAATTGTTGATGTCCTGTCACCATCGGGATAACCTCACATAAGACGTTGAGGCAACAAAAGTGCATTGCCTTCACGTCTTCATCCTTGTTACTCTTCAAGTACGTGGTTGGATTGAAGTTATCTCTGCCGATTCCCATCATGTTGGCTCCCCGTGTCAATAGCGAAAGCATCTGGTTCGTCCGGAAGCGCTTCAAAGTGTAAGTCCCGTTGGGATCATACGACTTGAGGTTTTCAGGCTCCTTAGCAAAGCGAAGGATCTCCTCATCAGTCACGTCCCTGCTCACACCTGTTTCTTTGTCCACTCCAGCCAAAGTTCCCCACTTTCCGAGCACATCATAGCGTTGGCCATGTGCGAAATTCTCTCTCATCTGAAACAACGGCATAGTCGCCCATTTCGCGAATCCTGACCAAGCTTTGTAGATGGTTCTGCATACAACGAACGCCATGTACGAAAGAGCGGCCATGTTGGCGTCGATGCAATGGGCGTTCCGTTTGCCGTGGTAGTAGGGCGGCTGCATGGCAGTGCGGGCGATTTGCAGTTCAGGGTCGATGTTCAAAGACTGACCGGCAATGAGGACGGGACGTCGTTCCTGTGCCACTGCATCTGGTACTTGGTCGTCAAAGTCCTCTCCCGGTTCCGTGTCCATTTCTTCATCAGGTTCCTGTTCTGGATCGTCATCACCAGCAACGGATGGTTCTGGAATTGCTTCGGGTTCCGCAACCGATTCCGCTTCCATGGCTTCCTGTTCCTCGACGGTTGCCTCAGGTACTGCTGCTGCCGCAGCTTCCATCGTCTGAGCAATGAAGTCACTTGGGATCTCCGTTGGAGTATCCCGTTGTGGAGTACCTTGGTAGTATCCGCAAGAAACGAATTGTGACCAGCAGGATGTGCATCGAGAAAAGCATGCTGGAACAATGTTGTAGCACGCTGGGCATACCCTCATTCTCCTGCCATCCTCATCTCTTCGTAGATCTTCGGGTCGCCAGTTCTTGATGACAAACTTGATGCCCTTGTCCATGTAGTGATGTCGAACCGTGTTCTCCCTGTGGGCCTCCAAAACAGTGGTAAGGTCTCGCATTATCTGCTCCTTGCTTGTGTCATGGGGTCCAGGAGGCATCTCGCAAAGCAATTCCATGATCTTGCTTGGTGTTCGATATCTCTCGAATTCAGGAAGCAATGGAGATCCATTGTAGTCCAACACCATCTCTTTCTCCAATCGTTCATCATAGATCTTTTCCACCAGAGCGAACGAATGTGTATCCTGAGGATTCGGGACGCAAAACCATACCTCCTTCACGAACTGGAACGATATCGTTCGACCAAGGATGATGACACCGCTGTCAGTGATACGTCCACCTTCTCGGGCAAGATCTGTCGAAGCGACATGGAGGACCACAAGGGGCATGTGCTTGGCTTGCGGCCCGTGTACCCGAGCTTTGGTCGTTGCGTTCCGGTCATCGAACGGCGCGAATACCCCCCAATAACTGTGGAGTCTGCCACCTCGGTTGTCCTGAAATCGACGTCGCTGGTCGAAGTCCCCGTCAGGATCCTCCGAACCAGGCATGACGCCCTGCAGAACGATAGAATCCAAGTTGCGGCATGCCGTAGCGTGGAACGCGCCCCCGAGACGTGTCAAGAGGGTCATAGATGGAGATATTGCGAACCGGTCCTTGTCCAACTGAAGCAAATTGTTCTGGGGATCGGAGTGCGTAGAGTGACCACTTGTGGCCCTGACAGCCCATGGCTTCACCCAGCCGTTGCAAACGTTCAGGTACCTCTGATTGTGTCGGCAACGGTCGTTGTTCTGGATCTCTGTGATCTGATCGGAACCGACACCAACATGTTCGAGTTCGCAGATCCAAGAGTCTCTGTGCCGGGGTTCTTCACTCTCACACCCAAGAATTGTAGCCGGATCTTGGCCTTGTGGCGTTTCGTGGCTGCAAGCATATTCCCCTGGAACAGTAACTGCAGTCTCTCATTGTACACTCTCTTCCTTTGGTACTCGTCGGTCCTTGATACCGCTTCGGTAATGCGTCTACTTTCGTGGGTCCATAGTTGCTCATGCCTCACCAAGTCCTCTATCAGCACCCACCCTCCTTCATCACATCGAATAACGCTGCTGAATGCCACTTGGCACCGGTTGTCAAGCCATTCCGAACCTGGGCGCCTGGCAATTCTGTGGCGTAAGTCAGATTGAATGCAGGATAGCGCCCATTCTGCGTTCATTCTTCGATGACGGTTGATGTTGCGAAGGACAACTTCATTCACGATGTCCCATCGATTGTTGATGAAGCTTGCACCCTTGGTTGGGATCAGATCAAGAATTCCGCATCGGATAGGCCTTCCGCCGCCGATGGATTCGTAGCCTGAATTTGCCCATTGTTGAGTATTCTCATCATACTCGAAGCTTGGACGATCTCCTCGTTGAGGCAGTCGTCGGTCACGATGGTCCGAAAGCTGCTCAATGAGATCCACCACCCGCTGACTGTTCTCGGGTCCCATTTCCCGCAGCGGTACACCACAAGCGTCATGTAAGCCTCGACGGTTCTCCACTTCCGTGCATAGGTTGTGCTTGTTCTCGTAACGAATCAAGACCACATCACCCCGAACGGCTTCGCCTCCGCGTCGCGGTCGGGCTTTGGCCTTGGGTCGTCGGTCCGAGGAAGCAACACTCACATGGTCTGTGGTATCAACGTCCATTGGCTCAGCTTGTTGCGTAGGTGGTCGACGTGGATAACGAAGAAGGCTGTCCCTGATGACCTGAATGCTTCGAAGTATCAGATCTCGGGTTGCAGCATTTTCGGTGCAATCGGACAGATGATGTGATTCACTGCCACAAGCAATGCAGAACGTGAAGTTATTGCTCCCGACCGACATTTCGCCCTGAGCAAGTATTCCCACATAGTCCTGAAGCTGTGTGACGAGCACCTCACGAACTCTCTGCCTGGGATCGGGCTCTTCAGCACCCTGTTCTTCTTCAGGTTGCGCATCCACATCAACGTCCTGTGTCGGTATTGGTGGTGCAACTGAAACCCCTGGATCGCCCGTGACGTTGTCAGCGGCCTGTGTCTCGTCGTTCCTTGCAATTTCTACGGGGTAGACATCACCATCGACGATCACAGTGAAATCAATCACGAGGTCAGCGGACAAGTTGTTGACGATCTCAGCGACTTGTTCATTCTTCTTGGGTGGTGTCCTCTTGCGTGGGGAGTCAACCGTGATGAGCTCGATAGCCTCGGCCGACGCATAGCGGAAGAATGATCTTTCGATTCCTCTCACGCACGCATTTGCCCCTTCAAGACCACCCCAATTTGGGAAATGATTTGGATACCTCATCGCTATTGTAAGAAGCCCGAGTGCCAGCTCCAATGTGTCGCCCAAGAGTTCCTCCTTAGGCAAAGCTGACCCTCTGTAGCATTCTTGGCGCTCTTCCGGAGTCAAAAGCATTCTCATGAAACCAGCATAAGCGCAGTTCCCGGCATCGTAGTAGCAGATGTAGCAGGTCTTCCCTTCGGAATCGCATCCTCTGTCCCATGCCAACTGTTTGGCTTTTCCCCATGCCGCGTACTCGATGGCCTGACTGGCTGTAATCCGGAGACCACCGTAGTGAGAAACCGTTTTGCCAATGTCTTCGTAGGTCACTTCCGCACATGCTTTGAGGAACTCCTTGATGTCCTGACGAGGGTCCACAAATTGAAGCCTCAGGTCATAGAGGTGCTTTGCGCACGCCAAGGTGTATTTCTGGGACGCGACTAAGTCGTTGAAGGAGTTGATGAGATGCTGCACCTTCAAAGCTGAAGTGTGTGCGCATCCAATGCAGTGTCCAGGGTACCCGTTTCCCGTTGGCTTGAAGAAGGCTTGTGCGTAGCACTCAGCCAATTTCATAGCGTCACAGCCTGGGCAATAGAACGCTCTCCCTTTGACGTAGCCAGTGTTTGCGGTCGCGTAGGTGTCGATCCTGAACCAATAGTGCCTGTTGTCATAGTAGGCTTCGGGAACAGTCATGGCGATGTCAAAGTCCTGCCAAGTGACCGTGGACGACTCAGCAACTGTATCGCCCTGGGCACCGGACCTGATTTGTTGTTGCTGTTCTCCCGTGAACCATGTCTGCGAAATCTTTGTGGACGTGGTGACTTCACTCTTGTCCTCCCAGATCTCGACGAGCGACGGGTGCGCAACTGTATCGACGCGGACACTTTCGTCCCATGAGCGGATTCTCGATGCCTCGACAAAACACGCTGATACCATCTTCTCGCTGAACAGCTGCTTCTCATAGATAGCGTAGCCCAATTTGAACCTGACTCGAGAGTCCGGTGCCGGCAGCTTTTCGGCTGACAGCGAATGTACGCTCGACGACGAATGTTTCATCTGGCTGTACATTCTCGACCAAAACGAAGATCCATGAATCACCACGCATGCTCGGGCCCGCAACTCCAGTTCAATGTACATTCCCAGCGCGTGGAAACCGTTGAACATAGAAGCCTTCTTGAGAAGGTAGTTGCTAGCTGCTCCAACGAACCGTAGGTCGTGGTTGATGTTGACAATTGGAGGGCGCGTGGTACGCTTCCCTGCTGCAACCTGACACGAATTGCCGCTCCGTCACCAACGTCACTCATCGGAAAGGACATGTTCTCGATGAGGATTGCTTGGAGAGACAGATGGTAGTGCAACGTGACGGTTGCGATTTGCTCTTCAGACAAACCGTCCAATGTGGCATTCACCGATTCCAATGACCCTTTCGTAACTTGAAAGTTGTAATTTGCTCCTGTAGTGATCGACGGGCTCACAATGTGAGTCTCGCTCCATCCATGCATGCTGAGGTTCTCTCTCAGCGTGTGCGTTGATCCTCTAGTTCTTGCGATGATGTCAAAGTCCTGAACGAGGATCGTGCACTGAGAGCGCATAGTCACGGCGTCGGGTTTGCCACCCATACCCAAACTGTTGCGAAATCCATTCAGCGTGTTCATGGTGTTGACCTTCGCCTCTTCCGGAACGGAATCGCTCTCGACAAGGTCGCGATCTGCCTCGATCATTACTGCCGAGGTAAGCATTGGAGGAGAAGGAAGATGCACGCATGACACCAACGCCAGTGCGTGGTATAGTCGTGAGTACATCCGAAGCCACGCCTTTGTGTTCAGCTTCACGTAGACCTTCAGGTTGAGACCTTTGTCATCACTTTGGGAAACGGAACGAACCCTTGCCAAATAGGTCACCAGTCTTCTGACGTAATGCTGAATAGGCGTGGTCCCCACGTCGTGGTTGGCCACAAACTTTGGCGTCTCGTCAATGGTAGCCGGGTACTCGTCGCGATCACGGATCGTCGCCAGCAAAGCAGAGCGACAGCCCTTCTCAATGATGTTGACATAATGATACCAGCTTTCCTGAGCGCCAGCAGGGATTGGAGCTTCCTCCCATGCCGGTTGCGTTGGTTCCTCTTCCGGTTGTGGAGGCTGTTGTTGTGGAGGAGGTGCTGCAGAAGATGACGATGCCGATGCCGTTGCCTCGTCCGTCCTTGCCCTCTTTGGTCCGTGGCTTGGAGTGGCACGAGGTTCTGTGGCGGAGTCCCGCGCTTGCCCCGGCGTCCTTCCATGTTCAGGGTGCACGATTCCTTCCGGTTCGAGATTGCTTGCCGTAGGCATCGCAACTCTCCCCGACGCGTATACCCAGTTAGGATGCCGTTGAAGATTGGGCGGAAATAGGCCATCATCTTGCATCAGCGGACTCGGTGCTCTCATCTGTTGGAATTCAGCTTCCCATATGCCCAAGGTGTCACGTTTGGTAGCGCAGTCAGCCACGTATCCAGATTCGACTCCGCATTGGTTCCAGGCGTAGCCACGGAACGTCTCCGGCAACTGGAATCCGTTCTTGTCTTGAGCTGCACATACTGCCTCCACATGGTGCTTGAGAAAGGCATACGTGGTATAGTCGGAATCGGGGAGCACCTCAGTAGTCCATCGGTAATGCGGGAGCCCACTGTGTGGATCTACCCACGATACATAGGAATGAAGCACGTAGAGACATATGCTGAATGCCTGGAGCGAATTCATCGCAAAGGCGAGCGGATGTCCCATGCCCTGAGGCATTGTGCGCATCATCAAAGCCAGCTGGTGGACATTGATCGGCGAAGCGCCGTCGCTGCTCGCTGCACATTCTTGGTTGTAGGTTCGAAGCCCATATCCAGTATGCTTTGCGAACATGTACATCAGCTTGCACACCCTACGTAACGTAGGCTCTCCCAACAAGTCGGATTGGTCGGGTGCCCTGCCTGACATAGGCAACTTGTGGTAGTAGTCCTGGTTCACCGTATACCACTGCTGAATTCTTGTATCTGTCACGGCCTGGTAAGGCGTCTCCACGGAGTTGATGAGGACGGCGAGATTGTAGTAAACATCCGCGTTGACAATGTTCCTGGTCGCGGTGTTCAAATCGAACCGAACTTGTTGCCTTTCTTGTTCCAGTTCAACCACAGCCAGCTTTGCATCATCACGGATCACTTCCTCATCCACCATAAACCTTGTGATGGCATGGAACTTCCCTCCGTAATCAGCAACAACGTGCTTGAGGCCTCCACCAAATTTGATGACCATGGCGAGGATCTCCCCATAGGGTTTGTTCATGTACTCCTCCGGGGCGGCAAATAAGCAAGCCTTGAGGATCTCTCGAACTCGAATGGACAGGTCCCCTCCTGACGACAGATTTGCGCAAGTGAATAGCAAGACCAGCGGTGGTGCTTTGAATGCTGCCCACGTGCGGATGAGATCATTGTCGACCACTTTGTCTTTCGTAATCTTTGGCGGGAGCGGTACGCTCTGCGACGAATCCTCAGAGTACATCTGCAGAAACGTGTGGAACTTCATGAACGTCCGCATCATTCCACCAGGTGGGAAAACTTCTTCATGGGCCACTCCTTCGAAGGACAGTTCATAGGCATTGTAGCTTTCTTCCATGGCTCGGGACCCGGTCCTTCCTCCGTGGGAGAGAAGTACCTACCCCTATACGACTTCACGGTTCCAGGTACTCTGTAAGAGACACCCTTCCCCGATCTGTCAGGTCAGACCTTAGTTGTTCCTTAGTCGGGGCTGTCTAGTAGCCCCTCCATCAGCGTTTACACACTGACGTTGCTGCCATGCAATGTCCTCAGATTCATGTGCGTCACGACTGAGACTAGCATGAGCTCGAACAAGGCTGCGAACATTCTTCGCAATCGACCGCCATGAGACATCAATGCACTGCGACAAACTGTTCCCCGTTTCATGGTCCAAGCAACCAGACAACTTCACCATCAAACGATCCGCCTCAGGCATGTTAGAGAACATGATCCTGCGTCCACCACCATCGCCACCAGCACCAACATGATCATCAACCTTAACCTTTGTCACCTTGCCACTTGAAACAAGAGCATGCAACTCTGGCCAAGACCAACATGAACATGAAGAAGGCATGTCAAGCGAAAAATAGACGTCGGAAAATTCCGCACACTTCTTCAGCAGGCGTTTGAGAGATTTCAAGACACTTCTGAAAACCTTGTACTTCCCACCGGAACGTTTCTCACCCCCCACGCAAGCCCCTTCGCTACCTCCAGGACTGGCACCTGATCGCAAAAGCGATGCCACGAACAGCACAGGTGTGCGCAGGTCATTCCGGCACGACTTCTTCATTGCACCGACAAGGCTATCCTCGTCGGCATTGGAGCCAATCAGCTCTTTACATGTAATGCGAGCGCATCCCTTAGTGGACTTGGACACGGCGTAGCCATTGCCCATGCCACAAAGGTCAACAATTATGCGGTCAGGCTTTCGTCCTTCAGCCTTCGACGGCATTGCAACCAATTTCCCATCGCCCGTTGCCTGAAATTTCAAGGTCTTAAGCAATCTCCTGGAAATTTGGCTGGTTAACTCGCAATTATCAGATCGATCCTTAGCGTCCGCATCAGTCATGTGCACATGTTTGGCTGAGCACATGTCAGACGACTTAGGATGCAACGCGACGTTTGCGGCAAAGTACTCCCATTCATCCCTGCAGTAGCCGAGCTCAACGGCGGTTCCGGGAGATACAGGATCTCGGAAGATATAACGTTGCCCGTGAGTACATCCTTGGATCTTGATGCTCTTCCACACGGCGTCTTCCTGAAGTCCCTTGTACTGCTTGGTTTCTTGAACTTGTACGCGAGGAGGCACCTCAATGATGACTTGGTTTCCCCACGATGCCGCTCTGCGCGCAATTCTTTGGACGACCTCCCCCCATGGGTAGTCCGTCCGCAATCTGGCCCTTTCAGGGTTGTTGGCGATTTTCCGACTCAGCCACGAATTCTTGCCTAACACCCCTGCACCGACGAAGATCACGGAGTTAGGGTTGTTTTTCCTTGCTTCCACCACATCGAAGAGGTAGGCACACATGGCGTCGTCAACTTCTCGCCCCATACTCAGAACATTCACTTGCATCCCAGGGTCGTAGTGAGAATCGGGAGCATGCTGCGCAATGCAGTCCTTGCCAGGAGCATACTCATTCCACCAGTTCTCCTCATCGACTCCTACCAATGTCCACACCGTCACTGCCTTTGGAGCATCTTTGATAGTGATACGGTATTTCCAACGGCTGTAAGGATTTTTGTAAGTATGGACCAACCCTCCATCGTGGTCGAGGAATTGGATCACCAGGCCCTCCTTGGGTTTGTTTTCGGCGAAATCAACCACGTGAGGCACAATTGCTCCATCATACCCTTGATATTCCCTTTTCTGTTCGGCCGCATCATGCCATACATCCTCGTACACTGACGACCATTGGTCATAGCCGAATTGGGAGGCTTGACTTTTGGACAGGCCGTTGAAACAAAGAGGTAATGTAAAGCCCTGGTACCCCCCATGGATGGCACGCGCCAGTGTGACAACCACCGCACGCCATTTGGCGGGCAGGGCGCGCACATAAGACTGGCCCAACGGCGGGGCAGGAGGAGGCAGAAACGGCGGCGCAAGGACTTCCGAAATAGCGGCCGGGCGCAAATGTCCCCGTACCGGATGGTACTGAAACACAGCACGCTCCACATAGCGGTCGAACTTGCCCGGTTGATCAAGGATAGCAGCACGGTCCTCCATTTGGTGCCACTGCCCTTCACGAAGAATCCAAGTCGACCGAAGGTAGCGACCAGGCGGCAACGCGGAAGGCGGCCCCCGCAGCATGCGCGGGAACTTGACAACCAGGATGGGGTCCACACTGTCGTGTTCTTGCAAGCCTTCCTTACTGGACAAACCAGCGCGATACAACACCTGAGGGAGGATCGGCGTCTGCGTGTAAGGAAAACAGGGCACTTCGCTCTTGAACGAGTAGTGCTGTTGACCCTTCTCATCCGTGCTCTGGGTATGAGTAGGGCGCATCAGATCCATAATCTCTTGGGAGCCGATGAGGGCCGGCGGAAAAATGTTGATGAGTTGACACGCATGTGTCCAGGATACGGAATCCTTGAACGATTTGGTGTGTATGTCCGCCGACATCTTGGCAGTGACCTCATAAGCAAGAGAAACGTAACCCTCCTGAAAGATAGAGTGCATCCAGCCAACGCAGATGCCGTGGGTACGCTCCAAATGACGCATTGTTGGATTCTTGCCCGTGCGAATCACCCCGATCATGGTCTGGTTGTCGTCATAGAAGACGAAGTTGGGGTCTTGACCTCCAAGCTGCTGCCACAACGTGATAGCAGGCAATCCAAGACGTGACATGGCAAAGTCGGCCGCGACAATCTCGGCCTCAGGTGTGGAATGACTCAAGCACCCCTGCCTTTTGCTAAGTCCCGCCAAGGGAAATCTTGTGTGAGAACCTTGAATGTGCAAGTGAGCACCGGAGGTAGATTTCAAACTTTCTCCACAACCTGCATAGTCCGCATCTGCAAACAGCCCGATGGACGAGTCCTCCAAGGAGTTCCCGACCCATCCAATCATCATGTGATGTTTGGACTGGTGCACATAGGCCATGAGATGATGAAGAAGAGCATCCTCCTTCTTGGTCCATTTCGTGATCTTGCGTGCGAGGTTGTTGATGCTTCGCAGAAGATCAAAGCGGCAAATGCGCGCGGCATAAAGCAACTTCATGAGAATGCTCGCTGCCTGCGGGGCAAGTGCACCGCGATTAGCCTCGTTGATTCCTCTTCCTCTGGCGCCTTGGGAATAGGTGGAGGCGGAACAAGCCGACCATCCTTATCAACAGGCATGGTGTGTCCACACCACGTGCATCGATGGCTTTTACCTGACTGTGCCGGAGCGCGAGCTGGGTGATTCTTAGTCTCCTCAGCCGGACTCGGCGATGGTACCGTCTTGAATTTTGTCGGATCGAACCCAGTCACGTCGCAGTACTTCTTGACTGTCATGTCCAGGTACGTCTCCATGTCGTAGGTAACGGTCTGCACCTTCGTTTTGTCATGCAACGTTGCCTCGCCCTTGGAGATGCGACAACCTAGATACAAACCTAGTGGCGTTTCTTCTTCTAAGCGAAGTTCTTGGCGCAACATGTCCCAGCCCTTAGGCAGATTCTCTTTGGGCCCTGCCATCTTGAGATCATCCACGTAGATGATTTGCGGGTGGAAATACAATGATGGCCACTCGTCGCCAATCGGCTTAAATCCTACTTTCTGTACCGCGGTATGGCAATGTTGTTCCCACATGGTTCCTGCATCAGGATGTCCATATAGAGCTTTGATCAAGCGACATACAGGTCTACGGAATTTATGCCGTTTCGCAGATGGATGCCAGGCTTCATCAGGCAGTTCAACCCAACATGGAGTGCCCGATAACTTCGCCTGAATGTATGCTTGGATAGCATCCGCCATCTGAACATCGTTGCCAGGAAGACATCCGTAGTAATCTGCCCACCGTGAGGCATCAAACGTGGCCGGGGAATTCCCCAAATCCTGAAACAACGCGGCTTCCATATTCTGATCTTTGACCTGGTCACCGAGTAGTACGCCTCGCCCTTTGAACTTCCTGGCAGGATCGTCCTCTTTGAGCTGATAGTTCTTCTCATATATCAGCCCATGTACTCGCGCCATATGTACTTTCTCACCTTTCTTCTTTGCCTCAGCAACGACATCGTCATACTCACGCGTAGTTGAGAAATCAAACACCTCTTGGTCCCACAATCCCTTCCACTCTTTCATGAAAGCTTCCATGGCCTTGGGGTTATTGACCATCTCTTTGCGTGTGACGGGTCGAGTGACCATGGCATTGAAGCATGATCCTCCTGCGTGATTCTTTTCCCGATGTACGTTTCTGTGAGAAGTCGTACACGGCATAGATGGAATCCAGTTATCATCCATGACCATATGTGCCGGAACGGCCGGCACGACATCTGCCAAGAATTGTTCTTGTGTGTATTGATCCACATAGGACTGTGCCCAGGACCACCCATCGTCGTCGTCAATGGACACGTTAAGTTGCAGATCAATTTCTTCACATGGAACAATCTTGGGAAAGATCATGTTGTCCAAAACCTTGGTGATTATCTTCTTTCCTATCGCGGCTTTCTTCCGGTCCTTCTTGGCAACTCGAGCTCTGTCTCGCTTTTCTTTCTTGTACGCTGCCTTCTTCTCTGCTTCACTCATTTTCTTCCATGCTTCCGGAGAATAGGAATGGATAGGTCGCCGTGTAGGAAGAGTTCGTCGACCGTCGCTTCGGATCTTGTACGGAACTCCCCTTTTATCGATCTTGCAGGCTTCACCATCATCAGTGAGATATACAATGCCGTCCCCTTTCTTTCCTGTACTCCAATGCTCGATCTCCTCAGGAGCCAACTTCTTTTCTTTCAAGATCTTGATGATCTCTCCAGGTTCTTCGATGTCTCCTTCAGGGATGAGTCTACCGGTTGGACCGACTTCGCGGAGCGATCGCCGATCTTCCCCAGTAACCTTTGGTTCAGAAGGAGGCGGTGCTGCACGTAGACCTAGCTCTTCGTCTAGTTCGTCGAGTCTTTTGTCTCCTATGGCATCAATGGCTTCATGTTCTGCTGACTTGAAGACTTCACCAGACGGCTCCGTCTCAATGTCAGACGGATCTATGTCTTGCAAATCAGGGTCTTCTCCGGGATCCGGTGGAGGAAGTAGACCGTTTTGATCATCATCATCCCCGTTGCCACCATTTCCTCCAGGCGGACCGTCATCCCCGTCATCGACGTCTTTTATCTCCTTGCCAGCGAGGTCAACATTGTCCCTGAGTCCCTCAATGGTCGAGTTCATCCTTTCGTACTCAGCTTTCAGGGGAAATGTTATCTCCTCTGGGAAGTAGACAACCTCTGTCTCGTACGGTCTCATCAACTTCCTGGGGACAGATGCGTCCATCGACAAGTTCGCATTGGCAAACTCCTTCATATCCCATACGCGATACTTCTTGGACCATCCTTGACCAGCAGTGATGATGTATCCGGCGAAAATGCCTGGGATCCCCTTTGGGTCGAACTTGTTGCCATATGTCTTCGGCCTTGTATCCGTCGGCTTGAAGAAGACTTTGGCCCCAAATGGTATGGCTTTTCCCTCGAAGTCCTTTCCAGTCATTCGTTTCCATGCTGAATCACCATCGCCCTCCACGTCTTCAATGTTGAGGTTCTGCATCACGCAATTCAGCGCAAAGGACCAGTATTGGGCGGGTAATCCGGCGTGTAGCATGGATGCTGCGACTGTGTTGATCACTTCTTGATTTGATCGTTCAGCGAGTGAATTGTTACTGGTTTCCCTGGAAGGGAATGATCTATCACGATCTTCAACTGCGCCATGGCTGAATCGAACTCTGGTGCTTCATCACTGTACGCCATATGAATCTTGCGTCTCCCCATTAAGCGTCTGATGGCCATGACAACCTCGTCAGTATTCCTTGAGGCCGTGGGAATCGCTGCGATCATTTTGGTGGCGATGTCTCTGATGACTAGAACTTCACGTGCTCCGTCATCGAGTCCGATGCCTGCTTCGGCGGCTTTGCGCATATCGAGGAAGTCGAACGTTACGAGATCCCCCCAGTGTTTGATCACACGTTGAAATGCACCTCGTTGTGTCCGCAAGTGCTTCATCTTCGCGCGTATGCACGATTCGCAATATGGATTGCGGTAGCGATGAGTGCACAGATGTGCCAACGTCTTTGCTTCGGCTTTCAGTGTTCCAACTCTGGCCTTGCGGCTCGGCGCACCGTCGCCTTCCACATCAATGATCACCTCATCGTCACCGCCCAGTAGAACTTCACCCACTCCTGCTCCTTCATCGTCCGGCGGTCGTCCTGCCTCGGACTCTGGTACTTCTTCTATAGGAGATTCATGGGGTTCAGGGTCAGGAGGTCGTTCATGAGCGTCACCTTCTTCTTCTGCTTCAACTTCGCCCGGTGCAGCTTCGGCGGCAGCTGCGACATTGACTTCAACATCACCCGCGGTTAGCACACCCTTGAAGATTTCGGTGATTGCTTTGGCCTCCGGATCATCATGAACCAGTGACTTGGAGCTCCCGGCACGAATGTACGGAATGTCACCGTTCACGAATAGAGATATTCTCTTGCCCTGCGGGTTGATCATGAATGGTTCCCTCCCGGGTGGCCACACAAACCCGTAACTGAAGTTCATGCATCTCTTACCTATGGAAAGCACCGACGGTGTGTCGTCCAACACATAAGCGTTGATCGGTTCCTCGAACGACTCAGTCTGGAAGTTTGACACAAGATCGGTATCGGTGATTCCATTTGCGGTCTGGAATGATATGGGCTCTGGAGTCACGAGTGTCTCAAGACTGTGCTTCTCGATCTTCTTCTGCGATATGAGGTCATGGCCACATCCAGTGTCCATGAGAAACTTGATCTTCTTCTTGAGGATGACTGGTTGAACCATGCATTTAAACACACCCTGATTGATGATCCGCTTGCTGTGCGCAGCATCGAGTTCACGCTCCACGATGGAATCCTCACCGTCGTAGAAGGAAACCTCTTCCACCCGAGACGTTCCTGGGATCCGTACGAATGAAACTCGATCTCCGCATTGATCATCATCGTCGTCAACCATGTCTCTCATGATCTGTGCCCTCAATCTCGCTTTGTGCTTGGCGAATTCCAAAGTCACGGCGCGATCCTCATCGTTGACAATTGCTTCCATGTCGACGTACTTCACCTTCCGTTCTTTGTCCTTCTTCGACTTTCTAGGACACGAAGAAGTGAACTTCACGTCGTCAGCGAATGTCACGTTGCGTTTGATCTCTTTTCGGGTCGACGTAGTCGGTCCCGAAGATTCGTCGTCGGTTGAACAATCCGAGTCAGCGTCGCTGTCAGCGGATGGACAATCTGACTCTTCCTCATCTTGCCTTGAAGATCGCTTCCATATAGCCGGGGCTGATGGATTCCACCTTCGGCACAATCTAATGGCGGGTGCCGCAGGGAGTGCGTTGGCCTTAGCATTCGGTTTCGCTGGAGCTGCCTTCGCTTCGGATTTGGCTTTGGCTTTCGCCTTTGGCTCCGGTGCTGGGGTAGCTGCGGCCTTATGCTTGAAAGGACAATTCTCTCTTGAGCACGAGCCTGTGTTCTTGAAAGAGTAGCATACCCTATTTCCTCCTCCTCCTGATGGACTTGGAGTTCTCGTCCTCGGCGTAAAGGGTCGCTCTGGAGTCTTCTTCGAGTGACTGAATGGGCACTTGTCACCATTTCGACACCCTGCATCTGTGAAATGGAACTTGCAGCGGATTTGCTTCTTGCTCTTGTCGCCTCTGTTGTCCGCTGACTCACTCCTCGTCTTCTTCTTGGGCTTTGGCTTGGTCTTCGCATGACTCTTCGCTTTGCTCTGAGGTAGTACAGGTGTTGCTTTATCCGGCTTGGTAGGCGAAGCTTTGACCTTTGCGGATGGAGCTGCATTAGGCGTTGGTTTCTCAGGTACCTTGGCCGGCGCAGCGAGCAAATCCTTGCCCTCAAGCATCTGGCGCAAACCAATTTGGGTCTGAGTGAGATTTGATTGTTCTCGTCTCCGCATGATGGTACGATCGATGATCTTCATCAGATTGTCGTACGATCGGTCTTCGTGGTTGTAGGGCAAGTGGTCATAGTGCATGCCCAAATCCATCTTCATTGCGGGCGAGTCCTTGATCTTGCTGTGCAAGCAATCACGGAGAGCTGTCTTGGATGGTATGTCTTCTGGTCTCATCCGTCCAAGAACTTCCAACCATGTCTGCTTGAACGTATGAAGTTTGTTGTCGCCTTGGTACTGGAGCTTCACCAAGTACTCGAGAGTGATGATCATGTCGAGACGGTCATGCGTTCGAAAACTTTCATACATCATCGCAATGATTTGTCGTCCTTTGATGATCTTCCCTTCGGGCCTGCTGATGTAATCGTTGGCCTTCCGGTTCACCTCCAGGTACAGATCAGCGGATTTGTCACCACCAGCGCGTAGCATTGCGACCATGGCGACTCCCAATTTGACGTCTATGCTCTTGAACTTCTTGTGTCCTGAATCGTTCAGTGCTTCGACATCAGGGAATGGATTGAACGCTGGTGCCAGCCATAACATCCAGTCCTCATGATTTGGGTCGGCTGACGCTCCTAGGACATTCGCCGTGCATACTGACCGCCAGTTGTTCAGGTGAGTGAGAACAGGCCATGGAGGGACTGTCACTTTATCGGCCTCTCTCCTGGAAATTCTCACCTCCGTGACCTCAGGATCTGCGTCTCCGTCAGGATCACGCGCATGAGGGTCAGGATCCGGTTCAGGTTTGCCTCCACCGTTCTTCTTCTTATCATCATCGTCATCATCAGGCGAATCTGGAGGGTCATACCCTGTGCCGGCACCTTCGTCTCGCTCTCCATCTTCGTTCTCATCGCCAGCTTCATCACCGTCATCGTCTCCATTGTCTTCCTGCATCGTTTCAGCGACTAATCTCCACTCATCACGATCAGCTCTGAGACGTTGTTCGGCTTTCTGGGCCTTGAGTACTTCGCTTCGCAGATCAGCAATCTTCTCTTCGTACTGTTCCGCGACCTCTTTCTCGATCTGACGTCTCCTTGCCTCATGGATGGAAGCATCGTAGGTGACAGGGGTAGCCTTTGGGGCACCATTGGGGTCGTTGCCCCTCATAGATGCGATAATGCCGTCGATACCAACAGGTCTTGAAGAGCTGGCAGATGCTGTGGACTTCGATCCCAACATCCCGCGATCCTCCAAGAGTTCACGTAGCTGTCGGTCACGTACGGCTGCCGCATCACTTTGTCCATGAAATCCGCTTGGTATGCCAAACAGAGTGGCTGCACTGGGCGTGGAACGCGCATGTGCTGGACTGCTAATGCCTGGCACGTGGTGCTCGGGCATTGCATCCGCCACGATTGGCGTTGCGTAGGATTTATTTACCTCACCTTTGATGTTGCCAGTGAAGAAGTTTCCACCGGTAAATGGGATGCCATCCATCGCAAGGTTCTTGTCCTTGTCCGATTCTGAGAATGCGAACTTCTCTTTGGCGACTGGACTAATTTGACTTGGGGACCGTATTTCAGGGGATCGCACCTCACCTCCTACGGAAAATGCAGGTACTACGTCCTTTCCTACGTGCTCCCAGCCAGACTCAGTAGTCCTCGAAGACATGGGCATGCTCGAAGGCCGTGTCACTCCGCCATGGTAGTTGGAGTTCCGTGCTGCCTCCAATTCGCTGCGTGTCCTCGCTTGAAGATCTTCTTGTGCTTTGAGCGTTTTCCTGAGTTCACTCAGCTCGTCGTGCAAGGTGGGCAATGCGCGCCTTGCATGATCCTCATTCTGATGGAGTCGGTCCTCTGCATCTTGCATCCTCCTCACAGCCATTTTGCGGTACTCTTCCTCCTCACCAAGACGTTCGCGAAGCCGAAGTCGCTCTTGATCAATGGCTGCGCTGTTTCCAGCTAGCCCTTGAATCTCGTTTATGGCTCGCAACTCCTGATTCCTGACCAGGTGGAATCGTTCCTGCATCGCTTGCAAGGCTTGTTCCGAACTTGCTGTGTTCGACCGGAGGAACAAGTTCTCTCTGGCTTGTTCATGAAGTTCATGAGTCAGATGCTCATACTCACGTGCCATAAGCTCACCATCGCCCTGCGCTCTTGCCTCCAACTGCACAAAGTTAGTGGCTGCTTCCGTGCGAAACACATGTAGCTGTTGAGCCAGTTCCTCGGCAACGGCGTGTGCTTGACGTTGTTGAGCAGAGTTCTGTTCATCCATGCGAAACAAAGCTGTTTCATAGTCTCGCTTCATCTCCTGATTGACATTGTTGATGTGCCTCATGGCTAAGCATGCATGGTCACGTTGTCGTTCCAATTCTTCGATGCGAATTCCAGATCCTTCATCCTCTTGCTGCATCTCCTTGATCTTCTCCATCAGGGTCTGGACAACACCTTCGTACTCCTGCACCTGACTTCGATAGTACATCTGCTGTGCAAGATTCGATGCTTCAAACTGTTGCGGAATTGTCAGTCCCTGGTAGGCATTCGGACCATCGGCTATGGCTGGTGTAGTCACCGACGAAGCGTCACCCCGTGCAGGAATCGTGTCCAGAGTCATATCCAGATCGTCAGCTTCGCGTGGTTGATTGGTAACCATTCGATTCCATGTCATGGACTTGTCGCGTCCACGAGTGGCCGAAGTCCTAGATCGTGCTGAAGAGCTTCTCGAAGATGATGGTCGCGGCTTCTTTTCCAAAGTCTTCACTCCCTTGTCCTTTGCCCTCGACGGGGTCCGAGGTGCCTGAAAACCAGACGCTTCGGATCGTCGTTCTGGAGCCTTGCTCGTCCTCGAACCTGTGGATGTTGGACGCGAAGGCGTGGATGCTCTTGGTAGACTCTTTGCTTTTGCTTTGGGAACTGCCTTTGCAATGGCAAGCGCAGAAGATTGACCTTTGTCATCTTCCGTGGAGCTATCAACGGATTGCACCACTGTGTCATCAGCTGTTGACTCACCAACGGCTGGCGCTGCCACATCGGCACCGAAAGTCATTGTCGTATCTTGACTTGATCCCGAGTTCATTGTGGTCGTAGTAGATCAAGTAGTCTTTGCTGCAGAAAGGCAGAGCCGCGTACGGCTGATAACCTGCGTGGGGATTTGATCCTGGTAATGTTCTCTGTCGCTCACCCCACAAAGAGCTGTATTGACTGTTGGCGTGGTTGCCTTCTACAGACTGGATCACCGTTACTTCCACTTCCACACGCGCACTCCTATGCAGGCAGATCCAACGTTCGCTCGTTTTGCACGCTCACGGCCGGCGGTGGATCGTCTGTGCACGGGATAGCTCTGTCCACTCGGAGAATCACAGAAGATTATAGCACTTTAGCTATGGGCAATGCTTTCTAGAGCTTGTGCTCATTCTTGAGCCAAACGTTGCATGGGCGGTCATACTGCAAGGATGGATAGGCATTGCGGTGTGAGCACTACCACAAGCCTACTCCCAGAGACGAGGGACGCGTGGCGTGCCCCCTTCCCTTGCACTTTACACGGTCTTGCTCACAGCTCTTATAGTGACACCTTAGAACTTGACAAGGCATCGCAGTCCGTTCGCATTCATTGATCAATCAAGATGTTAATCAAGATGTCAATCAAGGTGTGAATCAAGTTTGGAACATTCAGGTAAGGCATTCAATTGGTCAGCTGCATTCAATGTGCATAGCAATCATCGAGCGGCTGAGCAGGAAAACATTCAAGGTATAGATCTGTTCATTCAAGACGTCAAGCAGTTGCTACGCCCGGCCCTTTGACAGAATGCCGGTCGGGAATACACTTGCAAACTCCATGGTGGGAGTAGCTAGAGCGATTTACTTCCTAATGCAGGTACACAGATTGGCGTCCCAATCTGCTTCACGGAGTATCCACAGCCGTCTTCGTTGGCAGAAGAACTGTGGACTCCCTGCTGCCCCCTGCTTTTTTGATCAAGAAACGCCCTTTGCTATCAGGGATTCACACACACACAGAGTGATACAGTTGCCATGGCACCTGCAACACACTCAGACAGATAAACACTCAGAAAAGTCCTGGCTGAGGATTCGGAGCGCTTTGCTCAAGAGATCCTCGGACTCGGAGGCGGAGGCGCCGACGTCGGACATGGCTCGCCGTTCTCTCCAACAACTCCGAGCTGCAGTCTGTATGAGCTTCGGAGGAACTTCCAGGATGCTACAGCCATCTACAGCCTCTGGAGCTCGAATTATGCGGCCTATGTCCGATGTCTTGAGGCGACGGAGACAAAGACTCCGCTCCGCCTGGCCTCGCTGCAAGCTCTTGACTTCTTTCGCTGCGGGCCCAAAAGCTGAACCGCCCAGCCCCAGCTGGCGGAAGTTTTCAAGCATACATGGCCAACACGCTTCCGACGTTGGTATTCAAACGATGCACCGGATCATACTCTTGCGGGGAATCCTAAAACACAGTCGTGGCCTCTTTCTTCCTGCGGCCGCGGGCGTAATATCCCGTGAGTCACATGGGTCCCGTGTGTCTTTGGTCTCATGCTCGGAGGAGCTCGAAGAGAGCGGGGGCCACGCCCCCGCGGCCCCTGCGGCCCCCGCGGCCCCCGCGCCCAGCGACGGTGGCTCGTTCAGCCCGGGAGCGGCATGCGCCGAAGTATCGCCATGGCCATGGCCATCGGCAGACAAAGCAAAAAAAGGCAGCGACGGCTCCGGAGCGAAGCGCACGCTTCTCTCAGACGCAGTCGTCCTAAGTTGAGGTTGGCGGAATGAAACTCCGTGGTCCGCGGCTGGTCGCTCTGAGTTCGCGGCTTGGGCTGGGGCCCAGGTCGCGCCGGGACTTCGAAGACCAGCTTGGAGCTCAGTCCTTCGATGCTCTGGACCTCACCAAGGCACCGACGGAGGCGAAAGTGTGGCCTTCGATTGGCGGTGCGAGGCTCGCACGATGGAGTCGGTGAAGTCCTGGAGGCCCTCGGAGAGTCTTCGTTCGACCGCTTCCTCCCGCCCGACATTCGAGAGCTCTTTCGCCGCGGGCGAAGCCGCCGCGGGCGAAGCCGAACCTGCAAAGCACGGCAGCACGGTGCCGCACGCGGCAGGCGGTGCAGGCCGCGAAGCAGCAGCCGTTTCGATCGCTGCCTTGCGCCGCTCCCAGCTGCTGCTTCCAGTACTCATGCAGGCTCCTAGGTGAAAAAGGGACGCGATTCCTTTGCGAAATTCGACCGCGCTGACTAGCGCCGAGAGGCCGAAGCTCGGAGAGGATCGCTGCCTGGCCAGCCAGCACCTCCAAAAACCCCCAAGGCGACAACGCGACAACGCGAGGGCGCTTAGCGTGCAGGCTTGGCCTCCTTCCGAAGCCGGTCCTGGCTTCGCCTCAGCTCCTGCACCGCCGCTTCAGAAACCGAGCGCAGCAGAGCGCAGCAGAGCGCAGCAGAGCGCAGCAGAGCGCAGCTCCTCCAGAAGAGCCTCCATGACCGAATCCGAGTCGGAACACTGACGCTTTGGGCAAAGGGCTGCACTGGCCAGGCTGTCGCGGCTGTCGCGGCTGCCGCTTTCGCGTGAAGCTTTATTCCTTCTTGGACACGTCTGAGGAAATCTGGGCCTGACACAGCTCTGGGTGTGGCTTGAAGAGTCTAGGCCTGCAGGGCGGAGTCTGAGTAGGCCGTAGCATTCCGTAGAAACGCGGGGCTCTCTCTCCCCTTTTTCCGAAGAGCCATCGGCGATTTGCGAAGGTCCCGGAGGCTCCGCGCCCGGAGGCTCCGCCCGGCTCCGCTCCGTGGAGGCGGACGACCGTCGGAGCTCGCGGCGCTTTCCGGAGGAGCGCTCCTTGCACTTCGCTGCTGCGCTGCGCTGCTGCGCTGCGCCCTTGCAAACGGGCGGCTGCCGGGCGGCTGCGGAGGCGCATCGGCGGACATCGACACCGTCTTTAGCAATCCAAAGCCATGCAAAGCCTCAAGCCTTAGACTTTGGACTCTCTCGCTTGCCTTTAGCTGCCCGGAAGGACAAAATTGAAAGCTACGGCTACGGCTATATGAGACACTGCGAATTAAGGGAACTCAGCCCAAAACGCTCTCAGAGCTTGGACTTGTTGCCCTGCAAGAGCGCGGCGCCGCGACGCCGCGATGCGAGACAGTCTCGGTCTCTCAGTGGCTCTTTTGGGCCTGGCCTGGCGGATGGCCAGGTCCAGCAAAATCTCCTCGCTGCCCCCGGGGATGGCGTAGGCGCCGACGTCGCGGTACAGTCGCTCGGCCTCGAAGATGCGAAGACTCACAACACTGTGGAGGGCTGCGCTTGTTTGGCCCGCTGCGCTGGCTGTGCGCTGGGCTCCCGGCTCTCTCTCCGAGACCGCTCCGCGTGTAGGCATTGCCCCCGAAGATTTGCCGCGCCTGAGCCGTCAGGAGAAGAGTCAATAACCCTTCCTCTGTTGTGCATGGCCTCGCGTGCGCAGTACTCGAAGATCTTCGAGGAGTGTGCCTCGCGCGAGACAGACCAAAGACGCGATGTCTTGAAATCAAAAAACACCTTCATCAGCGCGATGGGTCCGCCCAGCGTGGTCATCGCTTGGTCCTTGGGCATCCTGGAGAGCCGGATCGTTCGGGGAGCGGTCACGAGCGTCGCGTCACACGCTTTCTCCGTGCACCGGGCTGGCAGAGCTGGAAAGTCATGTTCTCCAGCCAGTGGTGGATTCCCTCTACCTGAGACAAAAGCTGGCTCCGTGCTACAGCCTCCTTGGCTGCTCCCCACCTGACGGGTCATCTCGGCCAACTTCCAGCGTATCACCGGGTGCTCCACGAGCTTCTTCCTATCCGCGGAAGGCCCGACGGCCCGACGTTTACACTTTTCACACCGGCTTGGGCCCGAGCCCAAAGGTGCTTCGCTTGTTTGCAAAGTTCCAGGAGCTGAGCAGAGCAGCAGAGCAGAAGCTGAAGTTGAACGCTTCTGCGCTCAAAGAGTCCCGGGCTCTTCCAGGAGCACGCGGCTAAAGCGAGTCGCCTCTGCCAAGGAGCACGGAGTGCGCATCCGTGCGCCTCTGCCCGCACTCCCCTCTGCCCTCTGCTCCTGAACCACGAAGCCCCAGCGCTCATGGTTGAAGTTCTTCATGATGACACCGAAGCCCTCGTTTTCCTGCGTCAAAGTGTTCAACAACTCCGACCAACACTCCAAAGTCAAAAAAGTCCAAAGATCCTTGCCGATCAAGTTGGCCACGGGAACTTTGACCTTAGCCGCTGCGGCGAGCTGCTCGAGCTCGAAGGACATCTCTCCTCTTGCAACTCTCAACTCTCTTGCGCCTGATCGAACTCTACATAAGTCGTGCCGCTGGGCCAGACCTACGAGTCGCAGAGTCCCAGAGTTCTATGGAGCCTCCCTTGGCGGACTGAGGGCTCGGGCGCCCTGGCAGTCCATCCTCTTGGTCGTGATCCTGCACGTCCCCTGCTGCCACTCTGCTGCCCTTTTAGAGCTCTGCTGCGGGTGCAGCCCGGTCCCTGGCATAGAATCCTTCTCGAGCAACAGCATCGACACCCCTCGCATCCCCTGGGAGCACAGCGGCTGCAATCTCTTAGAGGCCATGAGAGGCCATGAGAGGCGCCTGTCCACCCGTCCGCACAGCGCACGTGAAGTAGTCCGAGAAGATCTGCAGCAGACAGCAGGGCCACCCTCCCTCATCTCTCCCAAGGCCGGGGACCGGCATGGTCCAACGAATGAACCACAACGGCTTGCACATTTCCCTTGAGTTGACTTCGGAGTTCCGCCAAATGAGACTTGGCAAATGCAAACTCCAACCTGTCACGAGCTGGGCAACAACTCACTCTCGGCAGGAAGGCAAGAGCCGCCAAGGAGACTATATAGCGACATCGAAGGCGACAACATCAGACCACAAACCACCAAGCGCTGGACGAGATGAGGACACCAAATGCGAAACACATCTGGTCGTCTGAGGGACTCGACGCAGGGTCTCCACTCCGGAGAGCGTCGACCGGAGCAACTCTTCCCTGCTCAAGACGAGCCCGGCACCCCATTGGTGATCCACTTCTTGTTGCCGTTCACGATGTAGAAATCCCCCTCTCGGACGGCGGTGGTCCTCCACACGCGGCAGCTCAGGTCGGCAGATGTCAGCAGCCCGCTGGGCGCACTTGATGGCTGCCACGTCGCTGCCAGCGGATGGCTCTGTGATGTTCAAAGAGATGATCTTCCGCCTGTCACCCAGCATACAGGTGAGGCCGCTAAAGCTCGTGACGAGGGTCGAGGGTCAATCCACAGGTCGACTCGACCCCATGAGGCAGTCCGGCGCCTGAGAAGGCAGGGCTGCCACAGAGCGACACACGAAAAGACTCCGAGGCGTCTGCCACGCGCTTCTTCATCTCCTCCGTGCCGAAGTTCAGCACGGGCGGCAAGCCAATCTGGAGCCCCTGCGCGCAGCATGCGGGCGCGGTGCGGGCGTTCCCTCTTGGGCACCCCTGCAAAGGTGGTACTGCTAGCATGTGACATGCGTGAAGGCTGTGATGGCTATGATGGCTGCGATGTGAAGCTTTAGCGGTGGGGCTTTGCGGTGCGCTTTGTGCGGCCACTTCGCCGCTTCGCCTCGATGAGGCCCCACAAGACGCCTCCGCTGCCGCACCTGAGCAGAGCTTCGCGAAGCCGCGCCCCTCTTTCTTGACCGAGGGAGGCTCTCTTAAGCCCCCTTTTGCGGGAACGCCCGCCCCCCTGGCCTTGCAAGCTCGTCCACGAAGATGAGCTCATGGAAGTAGTCCAAGTCCTGCAGTGAGACGGAGACGCATTGCCTCGCAGCCTCGCACTCCCATCTCTCGCAGGCCGCATCGAGGCACCAGGTCGCCTGTGGGGCCTCCTTGGGCACAAGATCGAAGGCACCCGAATGGGCCCCCACCACCACTGGCAGCAGACCAGCCTGAAAACGCGCTGCACCCAAGAAACACAACGACCTCTGACTCTGACCTCTGCACACTTCACGTACGTCTCCCGGGGCACGGCCTTGTTCACCTGCGGAAACCGCAGAAGAGGGATCTTTCATCCCTGGCCAAGGCCGAAGGCCTCCCACTCGCTCACGAAGGGCATGATGTGCTCTTCCACGAAGCTCCGACACCTGCCAGCAGCACTGCCAGGCAGCCATTTCAAGCAACTCTCGAGCACACGCAAACGTCGCACCTGGCGCGCCACGCCTCGTTTGAACGGGCGAACGGCGAACGCTCTGTGACTCTGTGGACAGACAGCTCTCCTTGTGCGTCTCCTTGTAGTAGGGGCTGTGGTAGGCCTGCCAGTCCCATGGAATAGAGGCTAAGTCCAAAAGGCTCGGTTCATGCGGCGCACTCCGTTGTACCAGTTCGGGTCCCCATAAGGATTCCCAGCACCGAAGCTCGCCATCACCTCAGATCTGCTAACTCTGCAAACGCGCTTTTCTCGATTGTGCAGAAGCTGCCACGGCCCGCGCTGTCACGGAGCGGGAGCCGAACGCAACGGTGGAAACGGCCCCTAATAAGCAACAAGCTTGAACCCTTCCTTGGTGGCCGAGAAGAGCTGGGGAGCACAAGAAATTATGGAGTTCAGGAAGGCTGACATCGGCAACTTCTTTGTTTCTGAAGCGCAAGCTGCGAGCGCATGGAGACGCATTGCGGGCAATGTTGCCTATATATATACACTAAAGCTGTGGGTCGCGGAAGCCTTTCAGGCTGCGCTACGCCGCTATGCCGCTACGCCGCTGCGCTGGCTACGAGGGTGAGAGAGCAGAAGAGCGCTCAGAGCGCCTCAGTACGGCGCAGATCGCTCCGAGGGAGCTCCCTCTTTCATCGGCCCTGTTTCGGCCGCCGAGGCCCCGGAGGCCCCGGAGGCCCCGCCGGAGGCCCCGGAGGCCGGGGCCGCCGTGCCCCCGGCTCCGGCGGCGCAACAGGGCATCGCGCCGGGCATGCATCCTGACACCAGCCGACGGCACCCCTCTCTCATCTCACACCCGACGGCACCGCTCGTTTACACTTCGGCCAGGTCCTGGCATGCAGCCCATCGGCATTGCGCCCATGCCTCCCGGTCCCGCAATCGCCCGCATGTTTCGTTGTCTTCCCACGTCTTTCGAGTGACACGGGAGGCTCTGAGCTTGTGGCCCATCATCGGGCACCCCCCCATGCATGGCATGCCTGGGAGACAAGTCAAGACTGTAATGTGAGAGAAAGAGAGAGAGAAGACAGAAGACATCCGAGTCGGAGTCCCATCATCGGGCAGCCCATGCCTGACCGTTGACACAACTCGCCGTCGGCGCAGCCGGCTGCGCCGCTTCCCGCCTGCCATGGGGCAGCCGCCGCAGGCCGGGCCCGGGCCCGCCGGGCCCGCCGTGGGGCCGCCTGGTGCCGGGGCTCCTGCGGCCCCCGCTGCAGAAGCCTCGCTCTCCTGCCGAGCACACGGTGCTAGACTAAAAAAGTGATGGTAGGCTATGTCGCTGAGCAGTTTCAGCTCTGCCTGACCGTCTGCCCAAGCTTTCGCCCTACATGCCCGCAATATCAAAGCAAGTCGCACAGCAATCGCAAGCTGGACGCCGCGATCGCTAAACTCTCGAGGAGCCAACGCTCACATGCTCCGGGTCCTCCGCAGGTGCTCCGCTCGTGGCCTTCGCGAAGCAGGCGTCCCTTTCTCCGCAATGCCCACGCCCACTTCACCACCGCCTCGCCGCTCGTGCCGGCTCCAGTCGCCGGGGTGGCTCCCTGCATGCCGGGGGCGCCAGGTGCGCCGGGCATACCTGACAAGTTGAAGACTGCGATCCTGGTGCGCTGAGCCACGGTGAGACCCGCCAAGCCCCGTGCCGCAACCCATCATGCCTCCGCAAAGGGGCTCTCTCTCTCTCTCTCTCTCCACCGCTCCATGCTCTCTGCTTGGACCCGGCACCTGGGCAACCGCAACCCATCATCCTGAGAGAACGGGGAACGATGGAACACAAGGAGAGTAACCATCGCTTGCATGCTCAAGCTGAGTTACATGGGCGGTCGCATCATCATCGGGTTCATCATGCCCATCATCCTGAGCTTCAGCGAGATTCAAGCGCCCTGGGCCCTGGCCGCGTGCCGCCGGAGCCGGGGCCGTGGCATGGGGTTCATCATCCCCATCATGGCCATCATGGGATTCATCATGGAGTCCCCGCCTTGAGCAAAGAGAACATTAGCAAGGCCCGCGGGCCGGAGAGAGTAGACGCCGAGAGGCCTTCCTTGGCCTCGCCGGTCCCGTCGCCCTCATCCTTTGTGGTGTGGGGCGCTGCGGAGAGGCGCAGTGACCCCTTAGCCCTTGGGCCTTCTGCATGGAGGCGGCCTGCTGCAGGTAGCGCTCAGACCACTTCTCCTCGTAGTCCTCCCACTGGGCCCGATTCTCCACGCGCACACACAGACACAGACTCTCCGCTGGTCACCGGTCCTCCTGTTGAAGGTCGTCCTCGTGCTTCTCCTTCTTGCGGATCTCCTCCGCCTGGGCACAAAGCGCCGGCAGGACAAACGTGACAAAAACCCTCAGGCCGCCCCCGGCGGGCCCCCAGGGGCCCCGGGCCTGCTTGCTCCTTTCAGCGTTCTGCGCCTTGGCGGAGCCAAGACGAAAGCAGAGTCTTTACCGGTGCCTGGGCCCGGCAAGCCGGAGCCTTTTTGGACTTCGACTTCCGAGGCGCACGCTGCGGCGAAAGCAGAGCCCCCGTGTGGTCTCACGGCCACCTCTGCTCTCGTACTGAAGAGTGCAACTTAAAGGATGCTGAAAACCATGCCGGCGGCTCCCACTTGTTGTCTATCATGTGGCTGGACTTGGCTTCTATCACCTTAAGGAATGTCGGGCTCCGTCCGGGTTGGTGCGAAATTAGGCACGGCGACCTTGTCCACGGATTCTCTGTCGACGAACTTCACGAAGGCGAACCCTCGAGAAGTTCCGTCGGGAAGTCGCTTGATATCCACGTTGTCCACCTGCCAAAACCATCCCAAATCCAAATCCCAGGTGGTCGAATCGATCCGAGTTCGGCCTGTCCGAACTTGGAGAAGTGGCCAA
Source organism: Symbiodinium sp. CCMP2592 (assembly GCA_905221615.1). Lineage (NCBI taxonomy): Eukaryota > Dinophyceae > Suessiales > Symbiodiniaceae > Symbiodinium > Symbiodinium sp. CCMP2592. The sequence goes on from CAJNDT010005857.1 coordinate 184,550, forward strand.
TGACTTTATCTTCTGTTGTGCTTTTGCGAAGGCCACCCACAAAGACCGTGGTAACCTTCCAACCAAAGGCTAGCAGCACGAGCTCACTAGAATTCTGTAAAGCTGCCATCCTGGCATCACCGTCCTCACCTTGTCGTCCTTCCCCCCGGGCGCCTTCGCCCTCTGTGCCTGAAAGAGTCAGAGCGTCAGAGATTTTGGACTCCCAGCCCTCCTGCCCCATCGGCCTGCTTGAGCTTGTCGTCAGCTGGCCTGTGCCAAGGAAAACAGTGCGGACGGGCACAGTCGGCACAGCTCGTGATTCGGTCTCCCACATGGGCATGCCGATCATCGGCCTTAGCACCGGCTCAGCGCCGGCTGGCGGCTGGCGGCTACCAACTGGTACTGTTACAATGCTGAGGAGAAGGCGGCGGCATCGGCATCATCCTTTTGAGAAGGGAGAGCAGTGCAAGGCGCGCCGGGAGCTGAGAAGTTTGCGGTCCTTGGGAGGAACACGAGGTTCCTGCCCCTCCCTCCACGGAACACGCGGCTTCGGTACCCCCCCTCGCCAAATCGCTACGTCCGCTACGTGTCTCTGCCCCTTTTCAACAGTTCTTCTTTCTTCGTTGAGCCGCGTGCCGAGTGCCGAGTCGTGTGAGCACATGTCATGACAACAAGACATGCGGCCATGCAGGCATTGCCCCTGTCCCACAACAAGCGACGCCCCTACTCCTGCCTTTTGGACGCGCTCGCGCGCTCACTTCTTGGCCTTCTTGCTCTGAGCCTTGAAGAAAGTGTCCAAGATGGTGCACAGCTTCCTGTAGCGCAGACTTCTTGGCGCAGGATTGTGAGGTGCCGGAAGATGGGCACAAGCAGTGAGCCGAAACACTTGAAAGCTGCATCTTTGGGAAGTAACATCAGGGGTGCCAGCGCTGCTTTTGCGCGGTCCTGTGCCCGGCCACCAACACAAATGCAGTCTGCACAAAACGAAAGCGGATAGGCTTTCTCCTGCACCGCGGGCTTGAAGGCCGAGGGGTGGAGCTCTTTGCTGGCAAAGGCGGATTCGACGTCTGCAAAGGAGGCGTAATCTTTGTCCTCAGACAGACAGAGAGACAGAGAGACTGAAAAATTCAACAGTGCAATACAGTCCTAGGGAGTATCCCAAGATCAATCACTTTCTCCAGTCACACTCAAGCAGACATTCCTTTGTGCATCCAGCCTCGGTCCAGTCTTGAGCCTTGAGCCAATGCCATTCGGCATCGTAGCATTCTCTAATGCATCAAGAACATTCGGCACATTGGCCTCGTGTCATTTAACACAGTCCCTCGATCTTGACTTCAGTCGAAGATCATTCGAAAACAAACAAGCGAGCATTGGTGGTAACATTCGCGAAGCGATCAAAAGAAACAGTTAGAACAGTCACCAATCCAAGCAGCGAAAGGATCATTGGTCTCATTCCGGACTTTTGGCATTCTCTGCAATCTGCGGAAGAAATCCATTCAACATTTCACGAAGACTTCAAATTTGCAAAGCAATCGCATTCACAAGGCACTCCTAAATTTATGGGCTGCTCAGTGCCTTTTACTTGTGACAGTGCCCTTCGCATTCTTGCGGAGGACAATCTCGGAGCCGGGCTCGAGGGCATTCGCAGTCTGCACCAGGGCAACCCCCGTTTGCCTGTTCATTCGCCTTGGCCTTCATGCATTGGCACAGTGGGATCATGGTGTGTCCCATCAATCGCCATTCCACAAGGGAGTCGCCTCGAGTAGTGGCGAGCATTCCCCACTCGATGATCTCATTCAGCGACAGTAGCAGCTTGGGGCTGCGCACGCACATTGGATCCGTCATTGGAAAGCGGACAATTCCGGCACTCGCTTGGGAGTGCCTCCATTGTCCATTTCCAGTCGCTGGGGCCAGTTCCATCCCACTCGAAGGTGCTGATGTGGTCAGTGAATTGGCGATTACAACAATTCGCCAACTTCATTCGGGCATTGCCGCCGGGTCCTCCGGCGACCCAAAGTCTCATTGCCATACATTTGGTGCGGCGAAACACCACGAAGGCAATCGGCTCTTCATTCTCACTCTCCTCGAAGACGCCTTGGTTTGCCCATTAGCCCATTGGACAGTCTTCCTCAATGCGCCGAAGGCATTGAAGCTGCCACTCAGCTGGTGGCAAGGAAACTTTGCCAAATCCAGCACACCATTGGTATACAGTCCCATTGCCAAAGACTGTGGGAGGCAAAGCCAGTCATAGACATTCACCAAAGCATCTGTGGCATTCTCCTTGGCATAGTGAGGATTGCGCCATTCCACATGCCATTTTGCTTTGGTAAGGACAACCGCTCAGCTTTCGTCATTTGGGTCCAACTCGTCTCAATCATCCAGTTGCTTGGTCCATTGACCTCCGGGTGGATGTTGAGGAAATGCATTCGCAGTCTTAGCGAGCTCATTGGAGCATTCGAATGCTGGCCCGGGTGGTCAAATCTGCACGCAGTCGTTCCACCACTTCTGGTTCCAGGCAGAAGAACACTGATCATTGGGGCAGCGTCCTCGTCCCACTCTCTCTTGTAGAGAGTCTCGCCCAAATTCATTTGGGCACGAAGCATTCGATCGGCGAGATCATTCGCCCTTCTCCACGACAGTGGTGATGTAAAGCGGCAGCAAACTTCACTTTTTCACTTGAAACCAAAGCCTTCAGTCGTACTGGTATTTTGAAAACTTTTGGCTTGAACAAAGCGCCTGCGCAATCCGTTCATTCAGCATGGTTCACAATGGCGGCAACAAAACTAGAGACTACCAAAGCTTCCAGCAGAGGTACGGAAAATCACATACCAAATCATACTTGGCATACTGTACTCCCACCACACCTCCAGATACCAAAATCCTAAGCACCCCGCCAAGTGCATCATTGTGTATGCAGCTCCAAGCCTGCACACCTTGACTGCACTTCAAAGGATTTCGCAAAGTTTCGGGATGCTTCTGATTGAATCTGAGACGCGACGAAGACACTATACATAAATGCCGCCACTGCCACGCTGAACCGGACTGCGCACTCTGTCCTGTCTTTCGGTCTGCCGTGCGGGGACGAACCCCAGTCCAGGGCACTCGAGAACATCTCATTTTGAGATGCCGAAAGTGAAACTTCAAGCTAACTGACCTACTCCACGGAAGCTCGCCAGCAGCATGCTGGTCTTGACAAGGTGTTGCACTGCAAGTCTGACTATCCTGATCGGCGTTGATCAGATGTCTCGCAACCATAAGTAGCCAGCAGCTCAAGTCGGTTAAACACGCTGTTGCAAAGGTCAAGGCTGTACGATGACCAATTCAAGTATTGCGATCCCTAGCGGATCTTGGTTCACGCAAGAAAGCGCCTGAACACACAGTTGGTGTGATGCGGCACGTCTGCATTGATACCACTTCGGATTTACAAAAAAGAGGCGGGTAAATCATCATCGGATTGGTCCAACCACTGATCAAACATGATCAGCTGCACAAGCGAGTTGGAGAAGCAACGATCAGCCCTGGCAGATACTGCAAAATGCCCTCCAAGGGTAGCGCTGCTGCGCCACAGACAATGGCAATGTCTCGATGGCTCGAGAGTTGTACAATGTGGCACACGTTGGTGTTCTGTGCAACTTACGGCCACGTCTCGTGGTGTACACATACGGCTCATCATTGACAACAGGGGGCTCAGCAGCACTGCCGGCTGCATGTGCATCAGGTGGCTCATCAGAACCTCGCGCGGTGCCATGTTCGTTCTCATAGTTCTGAACGTCAGGACCATACAGACTCAAGAAGCTTGGCAACTCATCTTCTGGCTCGGAATCGATGTTGAAGATGTACCTGTACTCTCGAGGGTCAAGGCTGTCCAGCCACTCCTGATATGAAAGCCACTCGACTGCGCTTTCACTCGGCTCAGGCTCCCCAAGAACAGCATCAGGCACGACGTCAGCTTCATGATCATCTGAGGTCAAGGTATCAGCTGCAGCTCCACACACATCCTGGCTCGAAATGCCTGCATCATCAAGTTGGGTGCTGGGGCACGACACGCCCTGCGGCACAAGATCTGCACTCGGACCTGTGTGATCCGGCTCGGCACCATTCTCATTCAAGCAAGATGGTAAGGCTTCGGCACTGGCGCCGTTTGCACGCAAGAAAACCAAAGTGGCAACTAGGCCTAACAACCCTATTGCGGCACTAAGGATAAACCCCGGCAGGAAACCTTGGCTACACCAATCAACCTCTACGCTAATAACCCATCCTAGCCTAAACCCTTGCTGGTCCTCGTCAGAGAGGTCGCATCCACACAAGGTCAAGGTCAATAGCGTCATCAAGCAGGCAATCGACACTGGTGCACTCGGCACTCCAAGGAAGACGCAACCGACAATCAAGGCAACGATTCCCCATGTGGCTGCTGTCACCGTTGGCTCCTCTGACGCAGCCAAGCTCAAGGCGCTGGTGGAATCAATCATCGCAACCAACGACAACACACGCAAAACGTTTGCCATTTGCTGGGGATCTCGGCTCGCCTGCCGGACTGCACGAATTGCAATCTTCAAAGCCTGTCGATCATCATCTGAGCGCACTTGATCAGCGCCGATCAGATCATTCCCATGCTTGGTGTCAACCATGCCAAAGTGGAAGAGCAAGTATGCAACACGCTCGGCACGCAACGACTTTGTCATCAGGTCGGACAGGTTATCCTTGGTAGGCACCGGATGCAACTGAAACGCAGCAGCTGCAAGCTTGTCTTGAAGCCAAAGTAGCTTCAACTGCAAATGCCTGATCTTGCCGCAACCCTTGCGAGCTGCCAACTGGCGGGCACTCGAAGAGTCACAAAACAAATGCAACGAAGGCTGCTCTCCTGACAAGAACTCCAGCGCGGCACCAACATACAACATGTCTGCAGCTCCTCCGACCATGGCAGTGTATTCGGATTCACACGAGCTCAAAGCTAGGGCCTTTTGAGACCGACTGGCGCTCATCAGGAACAAGGAGTTCACGAACAAGGCCATGGCGCTTGTGGATTTCCGGCTGGTCCGACAGCCGGCCCAATCCGCATCGGTGTAACACTCCACGATGTCGCGCCCGGGGCACTGGGCACGCACACCAATGCCCTTCTCAACACGCTGCATCGACAATGCCCAGTCAGCCGTGCTTGTCATGTGGCGCACTAGGTGCTTTAACATCGACCAACAAGCCTCGGTCGGATTTCCAAGATGTTGGCTCAACGTCTTTATGGCAAACTGGCAATGAGGGATTTCGGCCTGCACATACAGAAGGATTCCAACAGCTGTTTTGTACTTTGCAGACTGCTCAGCACTTAAACTCGGCGACTCAACCAAGTCAGGCACTTGCAAAGGCAGAGGCGTCTTCTTGCCAGTACACCCATGGCGGACTCCAGTGACTTCCATGAGCCGCTCAAGGTGTTTCGGATGGCTCCGGATGGTCAGCATCCGATCAGACGTCATCACATGTTCCCGCTTCAAGAAACTAATACTGTCACCTGCCTTTACAAGAAACTGCACACTGCACGAAAACTTGGTCTGAAGAAACCCCGTAAGTTTCTGAAGTGCTGCCAAAAACCCTTCACCAAGTAAATCGTCTACATGTGTCAAACCTGCGCCCTGACCGTCCTCCAAGCGAAACAGGGCTGGGCATGCAGGCCAAGCCGTGGCTCCGGCCTCGACGAGTGCAGCAGAAAACATGTCATACCACCGAGCAGACCCTTCTCGCTGCCCCGGAAGGAGCTTTAGCAATTGGTATTGTCCGCCGTGCAGGGATACCCACATTTCGCAAGGCTGGTCGACGCACAAGTAGGCATCAGCAACATCTAAGGAGAACATCACATGATCGGCACGCGAACCCCAAAGAGCTGGCAACAATCTCGTGAGTAACTGCTGACTAGCCGGGCTATACAACCCTGATCTCGAAGGGTCATCACGCGCGAACTCCCGCGCCACCAGGCGGCTCCTCCTCAGGTACGAAGGTTGCCCTGTCACGGGATGTGGCTTCACACGCCATGTTCGGACGAAGCGCGTGGACAACACCTTGGCGGCACTGCTCAGCGGGCTGCCTTCCTTCAAAACCTTCATGCCCAACAGCCGTGAAATCTCATGCTGATCTGCAATAGCATCTAGGTCGTACATCTCTGACTGAGGCAAGTCAGGCTCGTCGGGACTGAACGGACGGTACAGCTCCAGAGGCACACTCGAAGGAAGCGCCTCGTCAGATCGATCATCGATACTATCATCGTGATCAAACATTTGTTCGCAGTCTTCGGCCGTAAACTCCACAGGATCTTCCTCACCGTGCTCGAAAGAAACCTCAGCGATGCGAGCACGCTTGGCACGGTCATCGTCGTCCTCTGCAGCAGGATGATCACGAGACTCTCTTTCTGACAAATCCATAGGCGCTGGCTGTTCTGCGGGCACAGCAGGCGCAGCAGACTCAGCGGGCGTCGTCGCTGAAGAAGTCGATTCGGCATCACTGCTCAAAGCATCAGAATCAGCAGTTGCAGGAGCAGCGGCTCCGGGGGCAACAGAAGGCACTGGACTGGGAGAGTAATCAAGTGAGGTCACGTCACCAGGCACAGTTTGTCGGCCTTCTTCGATCAATTCTCCCCCGCCAGCCTCGAGCTGTTCCTGGGCCCCGCCAGCGAGGAGTGGCGAAAGGCCTGATGGCAACTCAACCTTGGGCTCTCTCTGCACACGGACACGCCCTGCCGATCCAGCGATGAAGCCTGGGTGCTTCCAAGGATGATCCTTAAGCAACTTAGGGTCCTGCGGGGGAAACTCGGCCGGCATGCGTCGCGCGGTGCGCGCCAACACTAATCGTCCCGAGGACGTGCACCCAATCCATTGATCACTCGACATCACCTTGCCAAGGACTTGTCCTTGCACGAATCTGGGCTTCCCCTTTGCTCCTTGAGGAACTAAAAGCATAACCGTCTCTCCATATGGGATCATGGCCCCTTTGTACGGCCTTCCAAGGGCAGACTCGAAGGCCGTTAGGCCTCCGGACCGTACCTGAAAGCGGTTCAGGATAAAGGCCGCATGCCTTAGTGCCCAGCTGTGCAGTGGGTGACTGCCGGCTACCTTTTGACCTGTCTTCTTTTCGTAGAACGACAAGATTGACCCGGCAACTTGACGAACCGTATGAACACACATTTCTGCACCTCCATTGCTTTGGTGCGATCCTTCCGGAACCTGCTGACATACGGTCCTCAGCCCCAAGCTAAGTCGCAGCTTCTTCACCTCGTTTTGCAATGCCAAACACGTGGGCTCAGCATCGGACCTGATGATCACTTGGCTGTACCCAAGAATGGATATCAAGCGGCACAACTCGGAAGCTAGATACACTAGAACATTCATGCCGTTGACAACACCTCCTTTGGCAGGGACCGGGAAGCATTCGCGCCAACCAGTGTGAGCATCGTGAACAAAAAGGGCTGTGGTCTTCGGTTCACCCTCGGCACGAGCGGAAAACCCATAGTCGAAACTTATGCAAGGCATACGATCCTCGGAGCCTTTCACCTCAGCATGCCCAGCATCACGCCCCCTGAACGCCACGCAGTGTTCGCACCAACTTTCATACGGGCAATGCGTGGCCTCGTGAGCTCTGCGCTGCTCTGGCGTAGGTTCGATTGGTTGCTTGGGGACGACACCCTGAGCAACAGGCAATCCACTGCCTCCTTCAGCTGCGCGGGCAGCGGCAGCAAGCTCAAGGGTCTTCAGTCTATCCGCGAGCCGCCGAAACACAGTAGCCCGCGACCCACTTTTGCCAACACCCAAAGAAGTACACGCAGCCCTCAAGGTAGAGAGCGTGGTCGTCGGTGTCAAAATGACCTCGTTGATGGTGATGCTTTCGGGCAATGCCGACGGCTCATCTGCGAGAGCTTCCATCATAACGGCATCGGCCTGAGCGGACTCTGCTGGATTCGCACTTGACTCATCGGGCTCACCTGGGCTGGCAACCTCAGCCAACGCATCATCAGGGCGGTTCCCTGAGGGTGAAGGTTCCATGCCGCCAACGCCGCCAGGCTCTCCTTGCATAGTGAATCCAAGTTCCTCAGGACCTAGCTGTTCACGATGACCAAACACGATCAGATCAAATTGCTCTCCAGAAGGATGAAGCAACTCGTTAGGCGTCTCCAGCGAGGCTAAAGACTCACTCAGCTCTAACAGCACCCAGTCAGCACCCTGGCGCAGCAAGGTAGTGCGGTAAGCCAAACCTTCATGAGGCGCGTACAACCCCAAATCAATATGCCGGTCAGACACAAGCTTTGCCGCAAATACCGAAGGAGCGATCTCAGACAAGTAATCATGCTCGGTCAGCAGCCTGTCAAGCAAACCGGAAACTTGCACAACACCTGGCCCTTCAAGGGGATCGCTGATGGCACGCACAGCACCTCGGCACACGAGCGTATTGTGCTGGAAGTCCAAAGGGATGCATGCACTCTCATCGGGACTGGCAAGTGCGAGACCACCTGGGCTATCGTGACCTATGATCTTCCACCCCCGGCGGAGGAGTTTGCCTGTAGCCAAGATAGGCTGACTAACCCCGGTCACAACCCATCTATCAACTATCTCCACATCACCAACCTGCAAAGAGGCGTGTCGCACACCGCGAGTTTGCATCGCGTTCCCGGATGCATCAACTAGCCCTCTGGGACCTTGTGCACTTTTGCTTCCAACCTGAAAGTACGAGTACGGAATGCACGACTCATCAGCTGCAGTGTCAATGCACACCACAACATCACCGTCACTGCTAAAGGAGCTGTTGACTGCCCACACACGACCATCAAGGGGCACATGAACCTCTGGATCCGGCTCTGGACCTGGGACCAACGTCCATCTGCCATCGTGATCGCTGGCACTCATGCTGTATACCGCACAGCACAACTCGGGACACGAATCCTGTGGGCTCGGGATGGACACTGCACTGGATGATACCGGACTGCTTGGGTACGGCACTGCACTGGATGATATCGGACTGCTTGGGTACGGCACTGCATTGGATGATACCGGACTGCTTTGGTACGACACTGCGCGAATCGAAGGCGCACCACTCAGGACTCCGGCATAGTCACCGGACAGGTCAATCCGAACGCTCTTGACGGACTTTGCAGGAGAGTTGGCACTAGCCGCAGTCGCAGGAGAGGCATCGGCAGAGGCATTGGCTGGTGGATGAGAGTCCTCCACCTGCTGTACACGCGCACGATCGCGCGCCGACTGATCTGCCCTCATCTTCCTGCAATCTCGCTGGAAGTGACCCCTCTTCTGGCAGTAATGACAAACAGTGTTAGCATCAGCGACAGCCACATTGCCACCGCCTTTGCCCTTGCCTTTATCATTCTTGCCTTTGCCGTGCTTGCCTGCATCTTTGCCTTTATCACCCCTCTTACCTCCCTTGGGACCTTTATCCTTCCCTTTATCCTTACCTTTGCCCTTAATCTTGCCTTTGCCTTTCAACTGCGCGATGACGCCCTCAGCATCAACATCCATGTCGGTAGGCTGGCTACCTGAAGCAGTCAGGCTGGGCATGAGCAACTGTTGCTGGACACGGGTAGGATTCCAACTTTGAGTGACATTTTCAAACTGCAAGATCTGCTCACGAACTTGAGCGTATGTCGTCTCTTCGGTAAGAGAAAGATTGATATGGTCACGAAGGTACTTGGGCAATGAACGCAGAAGGATGGAAAACTTCACGTCCTCACTAACTTCCTTTCCCGATGCTTTCAAGTACTCTGAGCACGCCCGCTCAAAGGCATGAACCTGTTCGCGAATCGTAGACTGCTTGTTGAAGGCCGGAGTGGCCATGATGGCCGTGATGATGGCCATCGCGCGGCTTCTGGTCCGAGGCTGAAAGGTCTGATGCAAAACACGCATGACCTCATAACCATGCTGATTCTGAGTCAGCCGCAAGACCTGCAACGGTCGGCCCTTCAGCAAAGTCGACAAAATGCCATACAATTGTCTGCTTCGGGATTTGGTCGGGTCAGGCAAAACATCCATCGAAATGCAAGGCTCGCTGCAACGGGATTCCACTTCAAGCAATTCTGGCTCATAAGCAGGGTTCACTACACTAAGCCAAGTACGGAAACCGTGAAGCCAGGCGCCCCACTGAACCGCATCATTGTCAGTGTTCTCTGATCCAAAAGGGTCAGGGTGCTTCAAAAGCTTGTACGCTTGAAAGCCGCCTCCACCTGTGGCTCCACTCGTCTCTGAAGAAGCTTCGGTGCGAGAAACCAGCTGCGCAACAGATTGCGCACTCACCGCTGCTGCCTGAGCTGCCTGAGTAGCGGCTTGCAACATCTCCATCATGACAGTCGCCTGATCCGGGACAGTCGGTCCACCGGCCGCGGACGGGCTCCCAGCAAGTGGGCTGTCAGACACAGGAATCTGCGAAGGATCCATTGTTACGAAAATTGGGCTCAAAATCAAGGCAGAGTTTCACTGGCACGCAAGATAATTTTGATCAAGAAAATCCTCAATCAAGATCAATCACTTCTCTAGAACGCCTAAGCTTCTTGAAGACAGGAGCAGATTCAGCAGCACACGTAGCTGATCTCACCTCGTCACCCTGAAGCACAACGGTCTCCTTGCGCCCTGCAGATCCGGCGGTAGAAGAAGCCTTGGCCTCCCCTAAAATCGTTACTGCACACCAAACAAACACTTGCAATAAATCAGGTTCCCGATCTAAAAGCTTGCACCCGTAAGAAACAATGGCAGACGCTGAATCCAACTCAGCGAGCTGTGACCTGTGACGGTCCTGTGCGTCGCGCTGCCGCTTGCAGAAACTTTGGTGGCTAAGCGAAGGGGTAATGGGCTTGGTTGTCTGCAGCTCTACGAACCACTCAAGCACACAATCCCTAAGCTCCCGAAGTTTCTCTGGCTCGTTCCAATCTTCACAATCAGCAAGTCGGAAACGTTCAGTCTGGGTGCTCACACAAGGAATTGTTTATTGCAAGATTGCGCACCTCACAGGCGCACAGAATATGGCGGCGCAGGGATCTGCTACTCTACCTAGAGCACTCACGGTCTCAGAGACACGTCCAGTGCTCCGCTACCATGAAAACTTTTGGCTTGAACAAAGCGCCTGCACAATCCGTTCATTCAGCATGGTTCACAATGGCGGCAACAAAACTAGAGACTACCAAAGCTTCCAGCAGAGGTACGGAAAATCACATACCAAATCATACTTGGCATACTGTACTCCCACCACACCTCCAGATACCAAAATCCTAAGCATATTTGCATGCATGTGCACTCAAGAGGATAGATTTAAGCTTTGCACCCCTCCTCATGAGCCTGGAAACTTACGTTACAGGCTTCATGCCGACACCATTGGGTCAGCTGATATCCATTCGGATCTTGCCGATTCCCAAAGTCCTTTGCCCTACACTGCACAACTACACCTACTTGCCAGGGGCCTTCTGGTGGGCCTTTCTTCATTTTGTTCTAGTCCTGGCAACTTTACAGGGCTCCAAACAACAGCTTGTGTCCGTACTTTGACCATCTTTGGGGTCCCTTTCTTGTCACTAGAAGTACGGAACGCTTACTCGGAAAACTGTACACTATGCACACACACTGCGAAAGGCTTTGCACATAACTGCTAGAGGATTTTAAATGCGCGGTCCACTACACGAACCTAAAAGCGTCTTATCCTCTGCGAAGAAACTGAGCTATGCGAAAACGCTCAGGTCAGATTGTCGAACCGACTCAGGACTCGACTCATCTCGAACAGGTAGATGACATCCATCACGGCCTGCACTGCCCACACTTCTTCAAACCAGCATTGAGTGCATCCGCAATCGAGAGCTGGATCAGCTTCTCTGGTTCCAACCTTTGGGCCCTCTTCACCATTCCACAAGAGGCCCGATGCACTGCACGACCACTTCCAATCCGAAACGTCATTGGTCCCGGAACTGGTGGATGTCCACCTCCACGACCAGTTGGCATTGCTGGTTCCGTCCGCACCGGCATAGGCGCCGGTCCTTGACTGCTCACTCCCTGAGCCCATGGATCATGTCCTTGAGCTCGTTGTTGTCGAACTCCTTGATCAACACGTAGGTCACGGGCAGAATGTTCACCTTCCCGAACATGCTCATGAGGTCCCGTAGAAGGTCCAGGTAGATCTGGGGTCTGCCCTCTTGGTTCTGGCTCATACACAAAACTTTGCACATAGGCTTCCGTAGCGCCGCCCTCGTCGTCATCAGATGCAGCAATCAACCAGCTGTCATCGAAGTAGTTCGTCTCTGGAGAGGGCTCTCGCACTGCCTTCTCACCTTCTCCGTCACCACCAACATCAGGGTCCACACATCGAATCCGGTTCCATCGTCGCTTTGGTGCCATAAATACAACGATCGCCACGACTGAAACCGCAAACATGAACATGTAGAAGAGCGGTTCAGTCAGCACCGTGAGGAACCCGCCGACCGCACCGTAGGGCTCAGCAGGAACGTTGCACTTCGGCTCGGGATCAGATGCCGTAGCTCGACTCAAGGCTATGGCCGCAGTGAGAACCCTAAGGATTTCAGCTGCCTGCGATTTATCTGACCCTGCTGGTTTTGGAAACTTTCCCGGAGTTATCAAGCCGTCGGTGTTGTACATGCCCAACAGGTACAGTAGATACTTCACCCTCTTTGAGGTCAAAACTTTGGTGCCGAGATCACTGGTGTTGACAAGAGTACCCACTGGACGCACTGACAAAACTTTCTCACGGACCAAACTCTGTGTCCACAGCAGCCTTACATCAAGGTGTCGTATGCGAGAGACACCGGCCTTCGTGAGGAGGCTGCGCGCACTCGAGCTGTCCAGCCGAGCAGCAAGGTCCACAGCGTCCTTGGTCAAACTTGTCAAAAGGTTCTTCAGGAAAAGTGCTTCCGCGATGGCAGAGGTAGAGGCCATCAGTTCCGACTCGCATGAGGACAAAGCTATCGTAGATTGCCGTCGACTGTACGAGAACATCAGATTCCCATCCAAGAATATGTGCCCCGACGTAACCGACCTCCTATCAGCACTTCCTGCCCAGTCCGCATCACTTACGGCCTCCAGTAACCTCGGTTTGGCTTCCAAGGTTCCACCAGGCGGCACAGGTTCTCCGCCATCATCAAGCCTCGGCCTGACACGTGGGCTTTCGTCCAAATATGATCGCCCTGGGCTGCTCCACCGCAAAACCAAGCTATAGTCCCGGGTGTAGTACAAGTACTCTGCTAGGTACATCACATGTGACAACTGCTTTGCTGTAGGCGATGACATTCCCCTAGCCAACACACCAATCGTGTACTGCGCATCAGGTCGATCAGGAGCCAAATACAACAAGCATCCTAAAGCTGCTCTGTACCTCCCGGCCCACATAGCATCAAGCTTCTCCGTCTCATCGAGGGCCGTCAAGTCTGTAGTCGAAGGTACCTTGCGGGAGCGAGGTTTGGAAATCCCAAGGACTTGGAGGATTTTCTCCACATACTTTGGATCGATCACTATCCGTAGTCCTTCTGGCACTACCTCCAGCGTACGTTTGAGAAACCTCAACTGATCACCAACTTCCTTCAGCGGGGGACTGCACTCAAGCTTATACTTTTCTTTCAGCGCGCCAACCGTCTGGTCAACCTGATCCTCGAAACCTCCAAGTAGGCCATCATCGACATGGACCGTAGCGGCTTGATCTTTGCCACCATACACAACTGGGCATGCAACATTGCCGGTAAGGCCACAAGTCTGAAGATCTCCACTCAGTTCATCATGCCAATACACAGGAGCAAGTTGTTGGCCCGGCAAGCACTTCCAGACACGGTAAACTTCATTGTCCAACCTGATGTACAACTCTTCACGCTGCTTCACCATCAAGAAAGCATCCGACACATCGAACGATCTCAAGACCCAGCCTGGAGTGCTCACGAACATGTGAGGTAGTAGACGAAGCATCGAGGGACATGTTGAAGGAGCATAGGTATCCTGCCTGAACGGACTCCATGCTTTCAGCTGCTTGCACACTAGCCGCGCGCGACGCAACCAGTGCTGCTTCCTAAACCGCCAGTCATACACATACCGGCACTGCAAGGTCTTGTCCGCCGGAGGGTCAATCTCCACCTTCTCCAACACACCCATGTCAATGAGTCTGGACTTCTCGTCCAGCCTCGATGTTGCTTCCACTTTCTCCAGCTGGTCTGCAGAAAGGACAGGAGGTCCTTCCTCTTCTCCTTGATCTTCCCAGAACACCTCTGGATCCGTCTCTGGTGTGAAGTCCATCCAATCATCATCGTAGTACTGGGCATCAAACTCCAAGCCTTGCCACCAGTCCTCCATCTCCTCATCCGCAACGAAGTAGTCCACGTCACCAACTCGCACAGCTCGAACTTTCTTGACCGATTGGTCACTCCCAGCAGACTCTGGGACATCTCGCTTTTCACCACGTTCTTCAACAACCATCGGAGCGGGCTCAGTAGCCGGACTCAACAGATCTGAAGGGAAGCTTTGAGGAGACGAATCATCGTCATCCCCTCCTGGCTCACGACTCCGCTTGGCTCCTCTGACATCCCCTCCTGGGTGTTCACTGCTAGACTCTGAAGCCGACTCTGCGTCAGGCGACGCAGGTTCTGACGTGGGGTCAGACGCAGCTTCCTCTCTTGGGCTTGATCCACCAGGAAGAGGTAACGGATGCAGAGGCACAGGTAGTTCGGCCATGGGCTCTGGACGCGGCTTGCGTTCACGTAATCCAGGTACTATCTTCATACCCATAGATGACAAACCGTACCTCCAAGGCTTACCTTGAACTTCTTTGAGTAACACTTTGTCCCATTGTTGTACTTCTGGAAGACGCTTGACTGTTGACGACAAATACACCCCCAACGCTGTGCCACAAATGTTGAGGTCATTCAACATGGTTTTACCCAAGAACACGCCCTTCGCAAACTTCGGCCGGCCTTTACGTCGATGGGGCTCGGAAATAGCAAACAGCATCGTCTCGCCCCACATCGCCAGCCGTCCATTGTACTTCACCTGAAAGGCGCGCTCAGAAGGTGTGGTTCCCGCAGACACTGAAAAGCAGTTATGCAAAGTCGATGCGTGCACATAGGCCCACGGGATCAACTCGGGGTTCAAACTGGGGGCAAATCCATTCTGCTCAACCTGCTGTAGGAGAGTGCTGCCAATGTCCCGCATGCTCAAGACTGCTTGCTCAGCTGCTCCATTGGTCTGGTGTTCATAGGGTTGAGAAGGAGTCTTGCGGGTTGACAGACCTGCTTTGTTTCGAGCTTCCACGACCTTATCGCACAGGGCTACCATCGGTGGTTCATTGTCGCCCCTGATCTCCACTTCAGTCCTACCAAGGTAGGACAGAAACCCAAGAACTTCTTTGGCAGCATGTTGTAAAACTGTAGTACCCTTTCCAGGAAGAGGCACTGAATGAATCATCCCAGTATCCCGATCTACGCACACCAACACAGTCAACTTCTTCTCTTTGCTCGTTGGGGCTTGCTTCATGAACTCGCACACTGAACCTTCCAGAGATGCATACATGAGGTCCATGCACAGGACTGGCCAACCGCCAGTAGAACGGTGGGCCTCATCACCTCGATGAGCATCCCTTCTTCCTCTTGTCGCCACGCATAACGGGCACCATGGTTGGTAAGGTACGTGGGTTAGCCGATGTTTGGCAACTTCTTCAGGAGATGGTTCTGTAGGAACTGGAGAAGAGCGAGGATTGCGTTCTGGTAGTTTCGCAGCTTCAAACAGAGCTAAGTCATCTTCCATCTTCCTACGCCACACGTGTTTCACCAATCGCTTGTACAGGACATTCTTGGACCCCGTAGCACCTATACCCAACGCACGGCACGCCAACTTCAACTCAGCCGCTGGGGACTCCGCAGTCAACCTCTTGCCTTCAACGTCAATCTCATCTGTAATAGGCTTCTCTAGCTGAACCCCAGGCAACACAGGTTGCGCGCCAGGCTGCTCATCCTCCGCATTGGAGTCGTTGGCACCATCCGGCATCCCTTCATCAGCTCGTATTGGTTCCGGAGGCACCTGAGGCAGAGGTTCATCCAGCAACGGGTTTGGTGCCTCGGGCTCCACATGAAACCCAAACTTCTCGGGCTCCACGATTGTTCGGTGCATCACCGTCATGGTCAGGCTCTCATACATCACTCCAGGAAGAGAATCATCCAGCGCTGACAGAGCACCACTCATGGTTGGCATTGAGGTCAAATCCTGGTGTAACTCCAAAACCTCCCAACGCTCAGCAATCTTCACGACTGTAGTCCGAAACTTCCAAAGCGCAGTGTTCATCATAGCACTAGGGTCAACAAAGTTCAAACCCACAGAGAGGCAAACCGGGTCTCCCGTTGGCAGAAATAGCCACCGTCGACCACGTGGATCGAGCTCACCAGCCTCAGATGTGGAGAGAGCATCAGGGTTGAAATCAAACGTAGCATAGTGGCGTCGCCCTTCTAGCAATGGCCGTACTTCTAGTGGAGAGCTGGGTTCTTCGACAACTTCTTCAATGATTGGGCTCATGTCACTTGCTTCCACATTGTGCACTGTAGCTTCCACCACCAATGAATTTCTCCGAAAACTCACAGGTACTGCCACATCCTCGAAGCACAAGCACAACATGTTGTTGCGATGGTTCAAACTCCATCCTTTCCTCAACAGTCGACCCAGGCTCAGCAAAGGGGTAGCCACTGACGATGCATGAAAGCGCTCATGAAGGACTGCTTGGCCAAGATCTAACGACACATTACGAGTGCCGAGATTCGGCATCTCACGACCTTGTGCATCCCTCATGAGAACGCGCTCACCCGGTGCATTCTGCCCCACATCCATCTGCAACCACTGCTCTGGCATCACACTAACATCAGCGCCTGAATCAAGAACCACTTCAACCTTGATCCCTTCACTGGTCCAGCCTTCGGATGGTCCCTGTTGTACCATCTGCACGTAGGTCTTGGCCCAATCGCATTGGACCCAATCTTCATCACCTGGAAGGGCATCAGACATGGTCATGTCGAATACGGAAACTGCTGTGTCATCGTACGTCCAGTTTTCTTCAGAGCTGTCTTCCGTGCTCATGTCATAGTACTCGCACTCCGAAGCGGTGACATGATAGCACCACCACTCAGACCACTCTTCATCATCCCACGATTCTTCAAAGCCACCAACCAAATCCCCTGCAACCGGAAACTGAACTGCGTCTATGTCGTCTGCCAAGTTGAAGACGCGCTTCACCGTGGCTGTAGTCGCAGTGGTACTCGTTGATCCTCCAGGAGCCGCAGGTGGTTGAGGCACATTTGGGGTTCCAGGATTGTTGTTCACTTGGTTCACTTTCTTCATCCAACACTCATTGCTCCAATGACCTGGCTTACCACAAATCTTGCAATTGTTGTAGGGAACGTTGGTCTTGCCTTTGCTCTTGCCCTTCGAGTTGTCGTGGTTATAGCCTTTGCCTTTCCCTTTATGGTCCTTTCCTTTGTAACCACCTTTGCCTTTTCCATGCTTGCCCTTCTGGTAGTACTGGGAGTAGTCTTTTCCTTTGCCTTTGTTGTCCTTGCCTTTGGGGTTGTTGTTGTAGTGCTTCCACCCACCTTTGCCTTTGTCTTTACCAACCTTTCCTTTCACCATGTCAACATCCATAGGCACAGCACCATCACCAGCAGGAGGTAGGGTCGTACCTGAAACCAACTGGGTAGTCCACTTCTGGGTTGCTCGCTCATAACGAAGGATTACTTCTCGAAGCTCTTCATACGTAGCACTCTCACTGCAGTTCACACTCACATGTGTACGCAAAGTCGCCGGCAACGATCTCAAAAGAATAGCTGCTTTCAACTCCACATCCACTTCTTTGCCGGACGACTGGCTGTACTTACGGCACAACTCTTCCAGCTTCAAATCTGCTCATGGTAGTTGGAATTTGTCATGGCTGGAAACTGAGAAATTGCTCCAAGCAGCGCCAACGACCGAGCTTTGTTGCTAGGCGCCAGGGTGCGAACCAAAGTCCGCCACACTTCGCATCCATTGCCATCTGGGATGGCCTTCAAGATTTGCACAGGACGCTCTCTCAACAAACTAGCAAGCAAGGCGTACAGCTGCTTTGACAAATCCACTGTTTCTACAGACATCTCAGAGTGCACGTTACTGTCATCAAGGTCAGACTCCACGCTCTCAAGCAACTTATGCATCCCTGGGCAGATCACGCGCACATACTGTTTGAATTGCCACGACCACTCTGAAAACTGGGAGAGCTCTTCCTCCCTGTCCTTTGGCTTGAAGACATCTGGCTTGCTGATCACACGAGACCACATACCAGACTGAGTCGATCCACTCTCATTCAAAGTACGTCTGGTCAAGGCTTCAAGAGTCTCTTTCATCTGCTGAGAATTTTCGGCACTCTGTAGAACCGACGCTGTCAGCATCTCTAGAACTCGCTCGAAAGGTTGCTGACTAGGACTCGCAGGGCTCACCGGCGCTCCCTGAAACGGATTGCTCCCTTGGGGAGGTTGCGGTAGTTGAGGTCCAGGGTCCGCAGATCCTGAAGTCGCCATCACGCCTAATCCAGGTCAATGACAGCAGCCGGTGCAGCCTTAAGAGATCCCTCAAAGGTTCTCTTCTTACTTTCGCGTGTACCACCACCAAGGATGATGCCGAAGTCGTTCTTGAGTAGTTCTTCTAGATGCTTGTCGTGCTGCTGGGTTTCGTACTCCAACACCAAGGCGTCTAGGCTAGCTGGCAACGGAGGGTGGTCTTCTTCTGGGTGTACCGTAGACTCAACCAGGTGGTTCGGGAGGAACAACGGCTCTTCAGGGTCTCTCTCCGACAAATTCAGAAACAGGAATGCCTCTAGGTTGTCCGGAGAAAGGAGAGTCGCTGCGTAGTTAACCAACTGATCCAAGGTTTCACACAGTTGAATACGCGTATGGGCTCGTTCGATCTCCCTGGTCTGCTTTCTGCTCCAGGCACGTTGACTAATGGTGTCGGGACGCTCCACACGGTGGTTCTCCAACACCTGTTCAACAGCAGACTCGCTCAAGGCTCCCTTGAAGCTTTCCAACCCCGCCAAGGTCGCCGTGACCGCACCGGTTGTAGTAGACACTGAGGAGGAGCGCACAGCCGCCAGGCACAGTCGAAACTATGGCAAGCGGACCGTCACACACTTGGGCACTACTCTACACACACACACACACGTGGCTTGGGTCCTGGCCACAACACAGGTGGCTAGGGTCCTGGCCACTGAGCACCCAGTCCCGTGGACCGACGTGCTCCGCTACCATGTAAAGCGGCAGCAAACTTCACTTTTTCACTTGAAACCAAAGCCTTCAGTCGTACTGGTATTTGCATGCATGTGCACTCAAGAGGATAGATTTAAGCTTTGCAGGTGATGTAGCTGTCAAGCCCATTCCACACTCTGGTGAGCTCAACTCCACAATCCATCGCAGTCAAGGCGGCGGACACCTGAACAATCACAGGACCATGCCTGCTCAGTCGGTGCTGCACCATTGTCTCATTCATCAGGCGGCGGGCCTCCCAAGGCACCGCATTCGCTGCAGCATTCGGCTCACTCGGTGTGGGAGCAGGCACCGAATCATTCGGCTCAGTTCCAAGCATTCCTGCACTTGCAGATGCAGGCTCCTCTGCGCCATTCCTGACATTGATGCCAAGAGCAGCATCAATCGCCGCAGGTCCAGTTGCGGCAGCATCCGCCGGCGGGTGGTCCGCAGGAGGGCGGATCATTGTCAGTCCCTGCGCTAGTCGGTGCAGGTCCTGGCGGCCCTCCGGAACATTCCCTTGGAGGTGCAGTGCAACCAAGTTGCTTTGCACTCCAGTCTGGCGAACCTCATCCTCAGTGAGGTCACTCAGAGCGGCGATCACCAGTTGCTCTACAGTGATCGCCTCATACATGTGCTCCGGCAGTGACTCCATTCGCACTCGCTCAAGGGCAACATTCTCCGGGGCCATTGCTTCTACAGGCGGGCGAGCGAAGGAAGGCAGTCGACACTACAGGGCAGTCGATGTCACTAAGGAACATTCAGCACAATACATTTCGGGGGAAACACATTGATCTCAGTCGGCAACACATGGACTTAAGGCAGTCCCTTGCATTGCACTCTGTACATGCAATCTCACTAGCACTCTATCGGAAAACAATCGGAAACAATCGGCCATTTCGGCAATCGGCAAATCGGCCTCATTTTGGCAAATCGGCCGAAGTTCGGCACAATCCCTTCGGGACCGAAAAAAACAATCGGAGAAAACACTTCGAAAAAATCTGTCAGTCTCTCAACTCCCCATCTCTCTCTCTCTCTCTCTCTCTCTCTCTCTCTTTCTCTTCTCTCTCTTTCTCTTCTCTCTCTCTCTCTCTCTCTCTCTCTCTCTCTCTATCTCTCTCTCCCCTCTCTCTCTCTCTCTCTCTCTCTCTCTCTCTCTCTCTCTCTCTCTCTCTCTCTCTCTCTCTCTCTCTCTCTCTCTCTCTCTCTCACCCTCTCTCTCTCTCTCTCTCTCTCTCTCTCTCTCTCTCTCTCTCTCTCTCTCTCTCTCTCTCTCTCTCTCTCTCTCTCTCTGGTTTTGGGGTTTTCGGGCAACATTGAACTGAAACATTCGCACATGCCGCCATGACAAGACAAGTGAACATTGCACATGCAGTCATGACAAGCCGCTGCTGCATTCACTTTACACTGGACAAAACAGCAATGTGACGTGTGCAGTCCGAACATGCAATGCATTCACTGCAACTCACCTACGCAGTCCCTCGGCGTGGAATTCAGTCCTCATTCGGGACGCGCACGAGGGCGGGCGCGGTACGGGTGCGCCGGCCATTCCCAGTAGCGCGGCGGTTGGGAGGAGGCGGCCATTGAGCACTCACCCACAGGAGCAACATGATCATCAGTAATTATCAACCAGTTCGACACAACACCAACATGTGCCTTCAGTCGCTGCAACACGTCAGTCGCAACATATTTGGTCATTAGATCCGCGGGATTCCGCGTGCCGTCAATCTTAGCCATGCTCAGTAGGCCCATTTGCACCAAATTCTGGGCACACAGGAACCTCAGTTCCACATGTTTTGTCTTCTTGCCAGCGCCATAGCGGGTAGCCATTGACTTCCCCGCAGTGCTGTCGGTGTGAGCAATCACACTCTCCTTCTTCGCTAGCTTTGATCCCAACAGCATTGATCGGACAAACAGTGCTTCAGACACTCCTTGACCAATCGCATACAACTCTGCTTCACCAGATGACAGTGCCAGTGTTCCTTGCATCCTGCCAGTGCTTACAACATTGCAACCAAGGACATTCACAGTGGAACCGCTAGTGCTCTTCCGCGTGCGAGCGCAGCCAGCCCAATCGGAACCCAATAAAACATTGATGTCCACGGCACAATTGCCATCCGCAAGTTGATACGACGGTCTCAGTCTCAGCACACGCATTTTCGTACCAATCAAATAACGCAGCAGATGTTTGCAATTAGCGACACTTTGCATAGTCGGTGCAGTCACATCACGACTCAGGTCTTTCGTCGCCTTTGCAATATCGCCACGAACCAGTGCTAGCCAAAGCAGTTTGCCAACCGCAGTCCTGTACACTTTGTGCTCTTCAGGACTCAGTGGCGTATCTGGAACAGTCTTGACGATGGTAACAGTTCCAGTCGTCGCCACAGGCTTGGCATCCTTCATTCCATACAAATCAAGAATCGCATCAATGTATTGGTGTGACATGCAAACGTCAATCGAATCACCATTATGTCGCAGTCGCCGTCCCAAGTAAGTGCGCTCACTTCCTGGCACCAGTTGGCCAGTCTCTTTCAGCAACACTTCCTCCGACAGTTGTGACATGAAGGATTTCCTCATTTCGTCAGTCCCTACGACCAACAAATCATCAACATATGCAAGCACATACAATCGGCCCGATTCATGACAGTCAAGATTCGGGTCACTCTTGCACCTCTGAAATCCAACCCCAGTTTCGTCGTCATGACATCGGCGAAATGTTCTTGCCACAGTCTTGGCGCCTGTCGATGGCCATACATTGCCTTCTTCAATCGCCAAAGACATTTCCCGTCAGGGTAGCATTCTTTCGGTGGCCATACGAACACTTCCTCATTCATCAAGGCACGCAGGAAAGCAGTGCTGACATCACCCATTGTGATGCCCCAATTCCTTGCCAGTGCCATACCGAGAAGCAATCTCATTGTGACAAGTGAAGGCATGGAAGCGAACAAGTGGTCCTCTTCACTCTTTTCGACACACTGGAAACAACCTCTCACAACCACACTGCACCTCAGTTCATCTTCACTCTTCCAAACCTTGACCCATCGACAGTCAATTAAGGGCACCATCAATCTGCTCTTGTGTACAGTCATCAACCTTCACTTCATCATATACATCGAAATTCTTCATTGAATCCATCTCCTTCATCGTTCCTTTCTTTTCGACCTCAGGCGGAAACTCACTCTCCCACGACAGTGGATCGGAGTGTCGCATTTCTTGGTCGAGTTCGCCTTCCTCGGCCCTCGGCATTCACGTCTACATCAATCTTCGTTCCATCCTTGCCAACAACTTCGTCAACTCCAACAATCGACGCAAGCCATTTGCAAGCAGGGATCACTCAGGCAATCATGTGATGCACGGCAGGAATCCTCATTTGCTTCGTCGACGGCTCAGTCACAAGTGCATCTGGATCAATCCTTGCACTCTTTCTGAGAGGCTCTCCAGTCGCCTCAGGTGCGTCATGATCCATTTCAGCAGCGGATCTGTCATTGCCATCTTGAAGCAACAGATCCTGCTCAGTGACACTTTCACTCTGACCAGGCACCATGTCTTCAAGCTCAACATTCCCATCAGCTTCTTCCTCAACAATCTCAGTCCAGGAGGAGGCTTCACTCTGCCCTTCATTCCAAGATCTGGTGGCATTACAAACGCAGTCGGTTCAACTCCATCTCCACGCGGCTGCCAAGGTGTGGGGACCATTTTTATGACATAAGATGCATTCCATTGTTGAGAAGGTGATCTTCTCTTCACAGTCCTGACCTTGAAGACTCCATTGGCATTCCCAAGCACAACCTCATCGGCTTCAGTGTCCTTTCCAAGGTGACCAGTGAGATCCAGCTTTGGGAACACGCACTTTTCCACTCACAGGCACCTTAGCGTCAACCAATTCGCCATGCAAACATGCGCAATGCGCCATTGTATTCGCGACCCCACCGACGGCTATAGGCAGTCTTGCCGTCAGCTCCCATCATGTATCGGTTGATCAGCCATTGAGCATGCTTCGCTGTTTCACACTCCAGGTGAACAGTGGCGATTCAGAACTCACTTTTACGCCAGTCGATGCTGGGCATTCCCAACACCCTGACTTTGGGAGTGGCCAGTCGGCGCGGCTCTCATGGACAGTCCTCCAATGACCTTGCAGAGGTCACGTGCCATTGATTTATTTCAACGGCGCTTCTCTGTCATATTGGACAATCCCAAACGTACGGCCAATCTCAAACACAAATTTCCTCAATTCGGCAACTCCGTATGTCTCGACACTTCCTTTCGAAGGCAGTAACCATTGAATATCCAGTCTGGACATCTGTGGCATTCAGGACAGTGCGCTTCGGAAGGTCATTCTCAGTCGACACAAAGGAGAAATCAATCTGGATCACTGGTTGTCTGTCATTCTTCTTCTTCACTGCTGACTCTGTCTTCCTTTCGACTTCACGCAGTGCTCGCACCAATCCCGATACGGGAGATGAGTCAGTTCGTGCAATCGCCGTTCATTCTCCGATGGTTCTCCAGGAACCTTCAGCATTTTCGACTTCAACGCACTCCTGTCCTCAGTCTCCTCGGCATTCTCACCAGCAGTAGGACGATCCAGCTGCACAAACAACATATATCCAGTCCACTTGTGTCCAGTGGGACTCCGTGGATCCTCACATTTCTTCACCGATCCATCAGGCAGTTCGATGTCTGCCCATTCATTCTGATGACCAGCGTCAATCATTTTGGGATCACTCGAGTCCAAGAACATTGTGTACCTGTCACCCCACATTCGATCACTCAACAATCCATCAACAGGTGAAGTGGCATCATCAGGATGGAAGTAGCAATCACGCACTTCATGATGCATTCTTTTGCATGCGGTCCGCTGCTAGACATTTTCGTGTGCAGACGCTGCAACGATCTGTGTGAAAGGAAACTTCTCGCGAGCCGTGGATTCATGGCCCTTCACTCGTGCCGTACGTTGCACGGTCCGAGTTCGAATATCGCGGCTCGAGGAAAACACCACAACCCCGGGCGGGCTGGGCGGGCCGCTAAGAATGACTGAGCAAACAATTGCGACAGAATTCGCTCCCCTCCTGCAAAAACCTTTACAGTACTATGCATGCGGTCCGCTGCTAGACATTTTCGTGTGCAGACGCTGCAACGATCTGTGTGAAAGGAAACTTCTCGCGAGCCGTGGATTCATGGCCCTTCACTCGTGCCGTGCGTTGCACGGTCCGAGTTCGAAGATCGCGGCTCGAGGAAAACACCACAACCCCACACCCCATCTACAGAATGGAACGTGGGAGGGCAGGGAGGGCGAAGTCAGTCAGCGAGAAACGCTAGCTAGCTGCAGAAGGAAAGAAATTGGACAGCAGTGCATGCACGTAACAAGCTGAGTAAACCTGAGCCTGCTCAGTGACGAAGCGTATTCCAGAGATCCCTGTGAGCTGCAGGTGAGGCTTATGTGTCCTGGAACATTGGCCATGACTTTTGCAAACCTGCATCGCGAACCTCGGCACTCCCCATACTAAGATCTTCGTCGGCTTTCGCCACTGCGTGCCATACATGCACATGTCACACTGAACGATGAAGACTTGAGGATGCCGAAGAAGTCGCCGAACATGCGGCGTTTGCCATAATCGTGAGCTGGCAGGGTTTTCCAGGTAACCAGGAATGCCCAGTTTTAAGGATCTGCGAATCAACTTAATCGCACCGAACAGGCAACTATTGGCATTCCTTACCTTCACCTGATTCTGCTCACTGAGTCCCGGCAGCCCAAGGATCGCTTCATCGCCATCACCTCGGAGAGGCTGGGGCATGCGAGATTTGGGTGGCGCCCTTCTAGCTCTGCTCCAAGTATTGCAAGGCAAGTCAATGC